>JAXIVJ010006620.1:0-65738 GCA_036785665.1 Chirona hameri
CCTGTCCTGTCCTGTCCTGTCCTGTCCTGTCCTGTCCTGTCCTGTCCTGTCCTGTCCTGTCCTGTCCTGTCTGTCCTGTCCTGTCCTGTCCTGTCCTGTCCTGTCCTGTCCTGTCCTGTCCTGTCCTGTCCTGTCCTGTCCTGTCTGTCCTGTCTGTCCTGTCTGTCCTGTCTGTCCTGTCTGTCCTGTCTGTCCTGTCTGTCCTGTCTGTCCTGTCTGTCCTGTCTGTCCTGTCTGTCCTGTCTGTCCTGTCTGTCCTGTCTGTCCTGTCTGTCCTGTCTGTCCTGTCTGTCCTGTCTGTCCTGTCTGTCCTGTCTGTCCTGTCTGTCCTGTCTGTCCTGTCTGTCCTGTCTGTCCTGTCTGTCCTGTCTGTCCTGTCTGTCCTGTCTGTCCTGTCTGTCCTGTCTGTCCTGTCTGTCCTGTCTGTCCTGTCTGTCCTGTCTGTCCTGTCTGTCCTGTCTGTCCTGTCTGTCCTGTCTGTCCTGTCTGTCCTGTCTGTCCTGTCTGTCCTGTCTGTCCTGTCTGTCCTGTCTGTCCTGTCTGTCCTGTCTGTCCTGTCTGTCCTGTCTGTCCTGTCTGTCCTGTCTGTCCTGTCTGTCCTGTCTGTCCTGTCTGTCCTGTCTGTCCTGTCTGTCCTGTCTGTCCTGTCTGTCCTGTCTGTCCTGTCTGTCCTGTCTGTCCTGTCTGTCCTGTCTGTCCTGTCTGTCCTGTCTGTCCTGTCTGTCCTGTCTGTCCTGTCTGTCCTGTCTGTCCTGTCTGTCCTGTCTGTCCTGTCTGTCCTGTCTGTCCTGTCTGTCCTGTCTGTCCTGTCTGTCCTGTCTGTCCTGTCTGTCCTGTCTGTCCTGTCTGTCCTGTCTGTCCTGTCTGTCCTGTCTGTCCTGTCTGTCCTGTCTGTCCTGTCTGTCCTGTCTGTCCTGTCTGTCCTGTCTGTCCTGTCTGTCCTGTCTGTCCTGTCTGTCCTGTCTGTCCTGTCTGTCCTGTCTGTCCTGTCTGTCCTGTCTGTCCTGTCTGTCCTGTCTGTCCTGTCTGTCCTGTCTGTCCTGTCTGTCCTGTCTGTCCTGTCTGTCCTGTCTGTCCTGTCTGTCCTGTCTGTCCTGTCTGTCCTGTCTGTCCTGTCTGTCCTGTCTGTCCTGTCTGTCCTGTCTGTCCTGTCTGTCCTGTCTGTCCTGTCTGTCCTGTCTGTCCTGTCTGTCCTGTCTGTCCTGTCTGTCCTGTCTGTCCTGTCTGTCCTGTCTGTCCTGTCTGTCCTGTCTGTCCTGTCTGTCCTGTCTGTCCTGTCTGTCCTGTCTGTCCTGTCTGTCCTGTCTGTCCTGTCTGTCCTGTCTGTCCTGTCTGTCCTGTCTGTCCTGTCTGTCCTGTCTGTCCTGTCTGTCCTGTCTGTCCTGTCTGTCCTGTCTGTCCTGTCTGTCCTGTCTGTCCTGTCTGTCCTGTCTGTCCTGTCTGTCCTGTCTGTCCTGTCTGTCCTGTCTGTCCTGTCTGTCCTGTCTGTCCTGTCTGTCCTGTCTGTCCTGTCTGTCCTGTCTGTCCTGTCTGTCCTGTCTGTCCTGTCTGTCCTGTCTGTCCTGTCTGTCCTGTCTGTCCTGTCTGTCCTGTCTGTCCTGTCTGTCCTGTCTGTCCTGTCTGTCCTGTCTGTCCTGTCTGTCCTGTCTGTCCTGTCTGTCCTGTCTGTCCTGTCTGTCCTGTCTGTCCTGTCTGTCCTGTCTGTCCTGTCTGTCCTGTCTGTCCTGTCTGTCCTGTCTGTCCTGTCTGTCCTGTCTGTCCTGTCTGTCCTGTCTGTCCTGTCTGTCCTGTCTGTCCTGTCTGTCCTGTCTGTCCTGTCTGTCCTGTCTGTCCTGTCTGTCCTGTCTCTGTCTGTCCTGTCTGTCCTGTCTGTCCTGTCTGTCCTGTCTGTCCTGTCTGTCCTGTCTGTCCTGTCTGTCCTGTCTGTCCTGTCTGTCCTGTCTGTCCTGTCTGTCCTGTCTGTCCTGTCTGTCCTGTCTGTCCTGTCTGTCCTGTCTGTCCTGTCTGTCCTGTCTGTCCTGTCTGTCCTGTCTGTCCTGTCTGTCCTGTCTGTCCTGTCTGTCCTGTCTGTCCTGTCTGTCCTGTCTGTCCTGTCTGTCCTGTCTGTCCTGTCTGTCCTGTCTGTCCTGTCTGTCCTGTCTGTCCTGTCTGTCCTGTCTGTCCTGTCTGTCCTGTCTGTCCTGTCTGTCCTGTCTGTCCTGTCTGTCCTGTCTGTCCTGTCTGTCCTGTCTGTCCTGTCTGTCCTGTCTGTCCTGTCTGTCCTGTCTGTCCTGTCTGTCCTGTCTGTCCTGTCTGTCCTGTCTGTCCTGTCTGTCCTGTCTGTCCTGTCTGTCCTGTCTGTCCTGTCTGTCCTGTCTGTCCTGTCTGTCCTGTCTGTCCTGTCTGTCCTGTCTGTCCTGTCTGTCCTGTCTGTCCTGTCTGTCCTGTCTGTCCTGTCTGTCCTGTCTGTCTGTCTGTCCTGTCTGTCCTGTCTGTCCTGTCTGTCCTGTCTGTCCTGTCTGTCCTGTCTGTCCTGTCTGTCCTGTCTGTCCTGTCTGTCCTGTCTGTCCTGTCTGTCCTGTCTGTCCTGTCTGTCCTGTCTGTCCTGTCTGTCCTGTCTGTCCTGTCTGTCCTGTCTGTCCTGTCTGTCCTGTCTGTCCTGTCTGTCCTGTCTGTCCTGTCTGTCCTGTCTGTCCTGTCTGTCCTGTCTGTCCTGTCTGTCCTGTCTGTCCTGTCTGTCCTGTCTGTCCTGTCTGTCCTGTCTGTCCTGTCTGTCCTGTCTGTCCTGTCTGTCCTGTCTGTCCTGTCTGTCCTGTCTGTCCTGTCTGTCCTGTCTGTCCTGTCTGTCCTGTCTGTCCTGTCTGTCCTGTCTGTCCTGTCTGTCCTGTCTGTCCTGTCTGTCCTGTCTGTCCTGTCTGTCCTGTCTGTCCTGTCTGTCCTGTCTGTCCTGTCTGTCCTGTCTGTCCTGTCTGTCCTGTCTGTCCTGTCTGTCCTGTCTGTCCTGTCTGTCCTGTCTGTCCTGTCTGTCCTGTCTGTCCTGTCTGTCCTGTCTGTCCTGTCTGTCCTGTCTGTCCTGTCTGTCCTGTCTGTCCTGTCTGTCCTGTCTGTCCTGTCTGTCCTGTCTGTCCTGTCTGTCCTGTCTGTCCTGTCTGTCCTGTCTGTCCTGTCTGTCCTGTCTGTCCTGTCTGTCCTGTCTGTCCTGTCTGTCCTGTCTGTCCTGTCTGTCCTGTCTGTCCTGTCTGTCCTGTCTGTCCTGTCTGTCCTGTCTGTCCTGTCTGTCCTGTCTGTCCTGTCTGTCCTGTCTGTCCTGTCTGTCCTGTCTGTCCTGTCTGTCCTGTCTGTCCTGTCTGTCCTGTCTGTCCTGTCTGTCCTGTCTGTCCTGTCTGTCCTGTCTGTCCTGTCTGTCCTGTCTGTCCTGTCTGTCCTGTCTGTCCTGTCTGTCCTGTCTGTCCTGTCTGTCCTGTCTGTCCTGTCTGTCCTGTCTGTCCTGTCTGTCCTGTCTGTCCTGTCTGTCCTGTCTGTCCTGTCTGTCCTGTCTGTCCTGTCTGTCCTGTCTGTCCTGTCTGTCCTGTCTGTCCTGTCTGTCCTGTCTGTCCTGTCTGTCCTGTCTGTCCTGTCCTGTCCTGTCTGTCCTGTCTGTCCTGTCTGTCCTGTCTGTCCTGTCTGTCCTGTCTGTCCTGTCTGTCCTGTCTGTCCTGTCTGTCCTGTCTGTCCTGTCTGTCCTGTCTGTCCTGTCTGTCCTGTCTGTCCTGTCTGTCCTGTCTGTCCTGTCTGTCCTGTCTGTCCTGTCTGTCCTGTCTGTCCTGTCTGTCCTGTCTGTCCTGTCTGTCCTGTCTGTCCTGTCTGTCCTGTCTGTCCTGTCTGTCCTGTCTGTCCTGTCTGTCCTGTCTGTCCTGTCTGTCCTGTCTGTCCTGTCTGTCCTGTCTGTCCTGTCTGTCCTGTCTGTCCTGTCTGTCCTGTCTGTCCTGTCTGTCCTGTCTGTCCTGTCTGTCCTGTCTGTCCTGTCTGTCCTGTCTGTCCTGTCTGTCCTGTCTGTCCTGTCTGTCCTGTCTGTCCTGTCTGTCCTGTCTGTCCTGTCTGTCCTGTCTGTCCTGTCTGTCCTGTCTGTCCTGTCTGTCCTGTCTGTCCTGTCTGTCCTGTCTGTCCTGTCTGTCCTGTCTGTCCTGTCTGTCCTGTCTGTCCTGTCTGTCCTGTCTGTCCTGTCTGTCCTGTCTGTCCTGTCTGTCCTGTCTGTCCTGTCTGTCCTGTCTGTCCTGTCTGTCCTGTCTGTCCTGTCTGTCCTGTCTGTCCTGTCTGTCCTGTCTGTCCTGTCTGTCCTGTCTGTCCTGTCTGTCCTGTCTGTCCTGTCTGTCCTGTCTGTCCTGTCTGTCCTGTCTGTCCTGTCTGTCCTGTCTGTCCTGTCTGTCCTGTCTGTCCTGTCTGTCCTGTCTGTCCTGTCTGTCCTGTCTGTCCTGTCTGTCCTGTCTGTCCTGTCTGTCCTGTCTGTCCTGTCTGTCCTGTCTGTCCTGTCTGTCCTGTCTGTCCTGTCTGTCCTGTCCTGTCCTGTCTGTCCTGTCTCTGTCTGTCCTGTCTCTGTCTGTCCTGTCTCTGTCTGTCCTGTCTCTGTCTGTCCTGTCTCTGTCTGTCCTGTCTCTGTCTGTCCTGTCTCTGTCTGTCCTGTCTCTGTCTGTCCTGTCTCTGTCTGTCCTGTCTCTGTCTGTCCTGTCTCTGTCTGTCCTGTCTCTGTCTGTCCTGTCTCTGTCTGTCCTGTCTCTGTCTGTCCTGTCTCTGTCTGTCCTGTCTCTGTCTGTCCTGTCTCTGTCTGTCCTGTCTCTGTCTGTCCTGTCTCTGTCTGTCCTGTCTCTGTCTGTCCTGTCTCTGTCTGTCCTGTCTCTGTCTGTCCTGTCTCTGTCTGTCCTGTCTCTGTCTGTCCTGTCTCTGTCTGTCCTGTCTCTGTCTGTCCTGTCTCTGTCTGTCCTGTCTCTGTCTGTCCTGTCTCTGTCTGTCCTGTCTCTGTCTGTCCTGTCTCTGTCTGTCCTGTCTCTGTCTGTCCTGTCTCTGTCTGTCCTGTCTCTGTCTGTCCTGTCTCTGTCTGTCCTGTCTCTGTCTGTCCTGTCTCTGTCTGTCCTGTCTCTGTCTGTCCTGTCTCTGTCTGTCCTGTCTCTGTCTGTCCTGTCTCTGTCTGTCCTGTCTCTGTCTGTCCTGTCTCTGTCTGTCCTGTCTCTGTCTGTCCTGTCTCTGTCTGTCCTGTCTCTGTCTGTCCTGTCTCTGTCTGTCCTGTCTCTGTCTGTCCTGTCTCTGTCTGTCCTGTCTCTGTCTGTCCTGTCTCTGTCTGTCCTGTCTCTGTCTGTCCTGTCTCTGTCTGTCCTGTCTCTGTCTCTGTCTGTCCTGTCTCTGTCTCTGTCTGTCCTGTCTCTGTCTCTGTCTGTCCTGTCTCTGTCTCTGTCTGTCCTGTCTCTGTCTCTGTCTGTCCTGTCTCTGTCTCTGTCTGTCCTGTCTCTGTCTCTGTCTGTCCTGTCTCTGTCTCTGTCTGTCCTGTCTCTGTCTCTGTCTGTCCTGTCTCTGTCTCTGTCTGTCCTGTCTCTGTCTCTGTCTGTCCTGTCTCTGTCTCTGTCTCTGTCTGTCCTGTCTCTGTCTCTGTCTCTGTCTGTCCTGTCTCTGTCTCTGTCCTGTCTCTGTCTCTGTCTCTGTGTCTGTCCTGTCTCTGTCCTGTCTGTCCTGTCTCTGTCCTGTCTCTGTCTCTGTCTCTGTCTCTGTCTGTCCTGTCTCTGTCTGTCTCTGTCTGTGTGGGTGTGGGTGGGTGTGGGTGGGTGGGTGTGGGTGTGGGTGTGGGTGGGTGTGTGGTTTGTTCGGGCATAGGCATAGGTAGTATATGTATAGGTATATGCATATGTATTGGACATTTAGCTTCAACTTGAGCATTCGGCCATTGCCCCCCCCCCCCCCAACCGATTTCATAAAGTTCCACCACTGTGTTCAGTATTGTGCCCACTTACTTATTTTGCACCGCAGGCCATATTTGTTTTTGTGCTCTGATTTTATAGATACCTACTACCCAAAGCTGGCCGAATACTTCATTTTACATTGACAAATTCGGCCATTACTTCTACCATTCTAAGGCCCGCCAGATCGAGGGGCAAAAACATGGTTTTACTCTCTTCATTTTGGCAGGGGTCAACTGCGCCCCCACCGCTGAATCTGTCACTCTGTAGATGACATGTAGATGAAGAAAAAAATCAGCTTTGTTTGCGACAGACATTGAATAGTGCAAACACTGCCGCTGGTCAATGTCGATTTTCGCTAAGCAAAGCAAGCAATAATGGCCTCTGGTTATAAAAATTGATGGCACACACCTGGACAGTGATTCACTGATTACGAGCGAGCGCTTCGCGCTCGCTCGTCTTTCCGTGGTATATGGGAACAAATCTGAATATGAGCGGCCCTGCCCGGCCCGGCCCGACCCGACCCGACCCGACCCGTGGCGACGCTTTTGAGAAGCTCATGTCTCTGCAACCACACGTCCGATTGACAAGCTGACTTCTTTGCTGAGCAGCCCCATCCAAACTACCCTGTTTGAGGCCAGTGCCGACTCATGTGGGTGACTACCACTGTGCGTGGCGCGTGCCGCGTGAGGGGTGTTGAAAAGTGTTTTCTCGCAAAAACTCTGCAACGGCTGAGCCGATTGTGTGCAAATTTGGTGTGTGGTTAGGGACCCCTCAGCCGCCAATTTTCCACAAGTCGGGTGGGGTGCCTCTGCACGTGCGCACGTGCACACCATTATTTTATATCTCAGGAACGGCTGAACCGTTTGCGTTCTAATTTAGTGTGTGGTTAGGGACCTCTCAGCCGTTGTCTTCCCACAAGTCAGGAGTGGAGTGCCTCTGCACGCGCGCACGTGCTCACCCCTATTCTATATCTCAGGAATGGCTGAGCCGATTGTGTTCAAATTTGGTGTGTGTTTAGGGACCTCTCAACCGCCAGTTTCCCACATGTCAGGGGTGGGGTGCCTCTGCACGTGCGCACGTGCACACCCCTATTTATATCTCAGGAACGGCTGAGCCGATTGTGTTCAAATTTGGTATGTGGTTAGGGACTCCTCAGCCGCCAGTTTCCCACAAGTCAGGGGTGGGGTGCCTCTGCACGTGCGCACGTGAACACCCCTAATATATATCTCAGGAACGGCTGAACCGATTGTGTTCTTATTTGGTGTGTGGTTAGGGACCTCTCAGCCGCCGCCTTTCCACAAGTCAGGGGTGGGGTGCCTCTGCACGTGCGCACGTGCTCACCCCTATTATATATTTCAGGAACGGCTGAGCCGATTGTGTTCAAATTTGGTGTGTGGTTAGGGACCCCTCAGCCGCCAGTTTCCCACAAGTCAGGGGTGGGGTGCCTCTGCACGTGCGCGCGTGCTCACCCCTATTATATATCTCAGGAACGGCTGACCCGATTGTGTTATAATTTGATGTGTGGTTAGGGACCTCTCAGCCGCCGCCTTTCCATAAGTTAGAGGTGGGGACTGGGGTGCTTCTGCACGTGCGCACGTGCTCACCATTTTGTGTATCTCAGAAACTACTTGCCCGATCGAGTTGAAATTCACCATACATTTCGATCGCGCTCGCTCGTTCATCGCCAATCACGGCGCCTTACGGAATGGTTAAGACGAAATCGAAAGAAAAAAAAATACGTCACACAGCTGAACACGTAAGATAATGAGCCGGCTAAAATCTGGGGGGGGAGGGGGCGAAATGACCCTTTTGCCCCCCAGCATTTTCGACTAGGGGCCTTTGGGTACCCTGCCCCCCCCCCCCCGCAATCCGCTGCCCCTGCTCTGCACATCCCAACATCATCATTATGACCTAGTACGGCTTCAACAGCATTATCATCCAACATCGTACATTTCCCGACGACAGTGATAACAGTAAGGTTTGTGGGACGAATATCTCGTAGGCATTTGATGGCCTACAAAAGGTCACTGACATGAATCGTGAATGTTTGAGCGACGGGACTTTTGACCTTTGCTACGCTACTACCACCGTTCAAAACTGACCGAAGAGTGCCATGTTTACCCGGTGGAAAACCAGCCATTGAACATGAAGACTGCTGACGCAAACTGGGCATATTTACACCAGCAACACATAATTGTTGACAACCAGCAGAACTTAACCATTACATTTCCATAACTCGTAAACTTGAATAACCTTTCAATTACCATGCCCTTTAAATGTAATCGTCTGTGACCCCTCCGAGGTACGGTACGTGGCTCGCCTCCTATGCAGAGCGTGTCGTGAGAAATCACTGACATTTTCCTTTCCTCGCGTGAGACGAATGTTACGTCACGCGCGGCTGACGTGAGCGGCGTCTGCGCCGAGTATATACAGCATAAACAGACCGCGGGAACCCGTACCCATATTTGTGTCAATATCTGTTTGACGTCTGTTGCTAAAAATATAAGTGGTTTGATAGTAGTTCACGGGTAGTTCGTATTCCCTCCTCGTTTTCAGAGAGGATTAAATATCACTGAAAAATATTATGTGTTCTGTGTTATTTATCATAGGGAACATTCCACGACAAATCGACTGAGTAGTCGGGAGTGGCACGCTCATGTCACCGATATTGACTTAAAGAAAATAGTTCACCTTCAACATTAGTTTTAAACTGAGATAACAGTTTTGTAGCCCGTGTTGGGAAACCCCTATCTGCAAGTTTTCTTGACTGAAAAGACTTTCCAGCCGAATATATTTTAGTTTTTGGCGAAGGAATGCGGTGCTGGCGAAATAATGTTGTACTGGTTTTAGCCCGGGCAGAGGCTATACCATCAGCCAATCAGCTTGCAGCTGGTGCTAGCAAGCGAACGCCGGCCGCCGGTTGGCACATCTCCAATGCGAGTCTATCTTTACGCGACTACTTTCGAATCTGATTGGCTGAACCATTGTTTACATTCGCGTGACGTCAGGACTCTGACTCGGAGAGTATGCATATAGTTTTGATAAACAATAAAAATGTACGGCCTTCTGTCCTGAATCGGCGCGATATAAGGCCATTTTTGACAATATAAAAAGAAATTGTATTAAAAAATATAATCAAATCGTGTTGGGTAAAAAAAATCAAGGTGAACTATTTCCTTTAACACGCTCACCGCCGGGGGATTGATTTCCGCCCCCCCCCCTTCCGTTTTTCATGAATAGCGGGAAAATGGCGGTGCACAGCGCCACCAAATTTGGCACAGCTGTTTGGGCATCAATTACCCACATGGTGTGAAATTGTTTACCTCGGGTTATATCAGGTCAGGTCAACAGGTTACGTCAAGTGACTTTAACTCCAAAAATGTTTGTGGTCGTGCCAAAGTCACAGTGTTTGTCAGAGAGATTTGAAACTTGCAGGATTTCATAGGGTCATAAGTACCTACAATTCTTTTATCTCAAATTTGTGTATCGGTGACCTAAGGTCAGGTCAATTCCGTGACCTCCTTTTTATAAGTAAATGGGAAAATATACAAATGCTTCCTATTCAGAGAATATCATTTTATCAGGCCAATTCTTTCAGAATCATGTTATTTTAGCTTATTCTGGATGACCGATGTGCTGTTTTATTGCTCAGTGACCTCTGCAAGGTCGGCTGAGGTCATCTGAGATCACTAACACTTTTTGCTAATAACTTTTGATAGAATAAAGATAGAGACGTGCGAATGACACCCTTGTGCTGTGTTTGTCTCGTCGATTCGTATCGCCCTATATGCACATGAGCTACCTGGGTCACCAAATGACCTTGACATTAGGTCAAATTTTGAAGTTGACTTAACCAGGTCACCATTAATATGTTTCGAAGCGCTTTGACGCGAAAACACGATGGTGTTACAATTACTGTTATATGGTCAACTAATAAAAAGTTACTCGCGACAAACTTTTGGAAAAACAAAAATGTCCGCGTGACATTTGGTGACCTCTGAAGTGGAGCCTAAACTGTTAACCTGATATAAAATTGTATGACACCAAGTGAGATTGCGTTTTTCATGAGCTCTCGTTTGATTTTTTTCCGTTTGTTCCTAGCTGTTATAGTTCCCGGGAAATTTAGGGGTTTCTAGAGCATAGTCCTGTATTGGACAATTTGACTTTTGATGATCTCTGGTGACCTCAATATTGACCTGAGCCAAATAATACACAAATGTCTTTATCGAGAGTTTTCGAAGGCCTTTTCCGCGTCTTTCCAGCCCTTTTAGTTTTTCGAGTTAGAGGGGATAGTTATCTGGTGAGGTTGCTGCTAGAGACGCACATTCCAGGACCACGGAGCCGGCGCTGGGCCCAAATTCAGACCCGGCGTGCCTGAAGCTGTGTCTGAACCAGGGGCGCAGCCAGGGGGGGGGGGGGCAAGGGGGGCAATTGCCCCCCCCCCCCCCTTACGGGTCACAGGGGGCCCCGCCGAGATTGGCCCAGATACCATTTGCATTAGCTAAATGGCTTTCAAAAAGTCACAGAGGAGCCCTCAAACCAGGCAAGGGTCACTCTGGTGCATGCCAAGGGCCTCAGAGACACTGGAGGGCTTTCGAAGCCGGCCCAGGGGGCCTCTTAGGCATGTCCAGGGGCCATTGAGCCCACCGAGGGGCCCAAAAAACTGTCCAGGGGCCTCTCCAGCATGTCCAGGGGCCCATTGAGCCCACTCAAGGATGCAAACACATGCCCAGGGACCTTTCGAGCATGCCCTGGGGCCCATTGAGCCCACTCAGGGGTCCTAAAAACCTGCCCAGGAGCCTCTAGAGCATGTCCACTTGTTCAGGGGCCAATTGAGCCCACCCACGGCCCAAAAACCTGCCCAGTGGCCTCTCGAGCATGTCCAGGGGTCCATTGAGTATGTTCAGGGGCCTCTCGAGCCTGGCCAGGGGCCATTATAGTCTGTTTTGGGGCCTCTTGAACCTGCCCAGGGGCCCATTATAGTTTTCCCAGAGCACCATCGAGTCTGTTCAGGGGCCTCTCGAACCTGCCCAGGGGCCATTAGAGCCTGTCCAGAGGCCTCCCGAGCTTGTCCAGGGGCCCATTGAGTCTGTTCAGGGGCCTCTCGAACCTGTCCAGGGGCCTCTCGAACTTGCTCAGGGGCCCATTGGGTCTGTTCAAGGGCCTCTTGAACCTGCCTAGGGTCCATTAGTCTGTTCAGGGGCCTCTCGAGCTTTCCCAATGGTCCATTGATCCTGTCCAGGGGCCTCTCGAACCTGCACAGGGACTATTAGAGTCTACTTAGGGGCCTCTCGGCTTGCCAAGGGGCCATTGAGTCTGTTCAGGGCCCTCTCAAGCTTAACCAGAGGGCCATTGAGTCTGTGCACGGGGCCCTCAAGCCTGCCCAGAGGTTGCTAGCCGTCGCCTGCAGCGCCTGCTATAGCTGGAGCGCCTGCTAGCCGTGGTCGGCGCGGTTATAATGAGCGGTAATGTGCTGTACTCTGACCCACCTGGTGCAATGTTTTCTTGGGTTTCAAAATGGTTATTTGATAAGTCTGATGCGTTTTTGAATTCGTGGGGGGGGGGGGGGTGGTGGTAGTACAAAACAATTTAACCATTTTCCTCTCAGGAGTGTGCGCTGCAATATTTGTCGGCCAGGGGCGTCGCCGACGGGAGGGTCGGGGGGAGGTCTGGGCAAACTCTCCCCACTTTTTGAAGGCGGTGGAGGGTCGACCCCCCCCCCCCCCCCCCCCTCCCCACACACACACACACACACACTTTTTGAGGGAAAAATAACAATTTATCGTAAAAATTGTCTTTGCAGTGCAGTAAAAATCCAGCTATGTCAAAAACTAGTGTCAAAAACTGGAAAATTTCGCGCCGCTTCGCGGCATGACACAAGTTTCGCAATTGCTTATACAAATTTGGAAAATGGGAAAAATAATTGCATTAAGTGTCTGGCAGAGGCTCTCCTTGGCGGTAATTGCTGGCCCCAGGGCCCATTCCCTTCATAAAATATTCACTTCTAAGTTTCAAGCATGTTTAGCTAGTTTACCGAGTTCCGAAAAAGGCGACGCGAACGTAAGGACGAGGAGATCGGCACCCGGAAGCTGCTCCAGCGGTGCACAATTTGCTGGACCGAAGAGCTAATAGTCCAAACAGGCCAGGACCATCTCCCCAAGCCATCTCCCCTCACGGTCTGGTTCCAATATTAACATTTCGTTTTCCAGGACCTAAAATTAACATCTTCACGCCGCTTCGCGGCGTCACATCGGTAGTCATCGTCATAACGAAGCCATAGTCATCGTCATCGGTTCGTCGTAACGCTGAATTGCATGAATATAATTTTTAGCTTATTATCCTCTACAAGGCACACCGCCTATATTTCTGGGTTTTATCAGGCAAAACCGTAAAAATTTCGCGCCGCTTCGCGGCGCTAACTAACAAGTACATACCTACCTACTATACCTACCTACTATAGCATTTAAAAATGCTGCAAAGGCTTAAATACTCGTATCAAAATGGGAGTACATTTTTCCGTCATTTCAGCCCCCCCCCTCAAACTCAAAAGCCGACCCCCACCTGTTGTCATGGCTAAGCTATGTTTTCTCTCCTGTACGTAACAATACAAATTAGTAATGCGCTCAGTACAATGCCTACTGAGGGTCCTGGTCCAATCCAGCTCATCAAAAGTAGACGAAGAAAAAATGTTAAAAAGGGGGCCCACAAAATAAAGTGGTCGAAATCCGTAGAGTTTTTCATATCCAGGGGTATTTGTTGGGGTGGGGGGGCCTCTCCCAGGTGCTTGCCCCCCCCCCCTTTCTGAAGGTCTGGCTGCGCCCCTGGTCTGAACTCAGGCTTGCCGGTCTCATGCCGGGCTCAGCACAAGTTATCAATTAAAAAAACTAATTAAATATAAATAAATATTGGCAGAAGTCAGAACATACATGCTTAAATTAAAGATCATGATAAATTGAGCAAACAAAATACACAACAGTAAAACACCATCATAACAAATAATGTCGCCGCTTACAAATTAAAATTGATAACTAGTACGACCTAGTAAGGAGTGGACACACCAGTGAAACTTAATAAATCAAACTACAGGGTCAATTCATGATCAATTCATCAGCTCAGTCACTGCAGCAGTGTGTGATGCGACTGCGAGTGCAGTCAAACAGAAACAACTACCCCAAATCATATTCCACTGTCATCACTAGTAACTAGGTGGGGTGGCATACAATTTTATATTTAGTCATCCCATTGCCCCAGGTCACCCCAAATTATTTTGTATAACAAATAAGTACCTATGGAACAACCACCTACGTATATGATAATAATTATTGTTAATACTATTGTAAATACATATTACTGATAATATTTATTGATACATACTTACTATTTAGTTCCACATGAGAAAGGACATATTCAATAGGGTGACCCCTTATGTACGCTTTTTCCGAAAGTCTTTGCTCCTTAAGTCTTATTCGATGTAATCGAATGCGCTGATCACGAATATGACAGTTGTTTTGACAAATTCGGATTATTTCAGGTGGCCCCGAACGAAAAAGTGCCCGCGATTTCGCGATTTTTTCTGTCTTTTTTTACAATATATAACTTAGCCGTGGATCACCAAATGTTCGTTTAAATAACAGTTAATAAAGAGCATACTGGGGGGAATCGAATGGTACCAAATGCGTTGCTCTATTTCGTTTTAAAGTCATATAATTCAACTTTTTCTCCAACCCTTATTTGCTGAATTTACATGTAATTCCGTGTTTTGACAATAGGTGGCGGAAAAACATTGGCGAAGATAAAAGGACTTGAAACAAGGCAAGTATGCATGGAACTGTATCCAAAAGAACTCGCAAAGATGTGGAAAGTTCAATAGGCAACATGAAACTGTCCCTCGACCGAAACAAACACACTCGTCACAACAGCGTTGCTAATACTGACACGCTGCTGCAACATGCACTTGCAGCTGTTTAGTGAATTAAGCTCTCGATTGGCACTGCACTGCACTCTTCTACATTGCGCTGCACATTCCGTAAGCCTAGATCAATCTAACGTAAACATGAAGCAAGGCAACAGCATGTGCTCAAAGCAAGATACACTTTATTGTGTAGGCGGTGTTTACCACTTTCTTTTCTGCAACATTTATACTCGTTCTCGTTCTGAACGTTCTCCATTCTCCTGAAGCACGTCTTGGTTACTTGGCCGCTGTGCTGCTTCCTGAAAGCCCTTTTGTTAAGGGACAAACCGTCCTGGCGTTTCGCTCCACAGACAGCCGCCACGGCTTGGCTGTGATGAGCTTCACGGCTCTTTCGGTACTAGTATGAGTGTGCGACTGCATGCCCGTTTTCAGACGCCAGTTCTGCGTCTTGAATGCTCTTGTTGAAGGGCGGTTCGACATCAGTTCCTTGTTCTACAAAGGACCGGATGTCTACCAGCCCCGTGTATGTCAGTGAATCTGTGCTAATCACTGGCGCCCGAAACAGCCGAACCTGCCCGCCCCCTGCCTTCGACGTTCTCTGCGGTGCGCCGAACATACTGGATGAGCTCCACTGCTTCTGCTGGAACTGCAGCGTCTTGATCGCCTGGCATCGCTAGCATGTACTGCAGTACTGCAGAATTTACTGCAGTGCATTATCCGGGTGCGCCACCCGGAGAATGTGCTACCTCCGTGCCTGTCTTGAAGCACATACAGCAGAAGCCAGATGCCGTACATGTATGCGCCTGCCCACATCTGCGAGTCTCTTCGCTGGCAAAAAGATAACTCCAAAGGAAACCCTTGAGGTCGTCCTCAAAAATACCAAGTGCAACACGTACATAGCGCACACAGAAGCAGTGGAGTTCGAGCAGAAGCAGTGGAGCTCATCCAGTCTGTTCGGCGCACCGCAGAGAACGCCGACGGCAGCGGCAGCGTGCAGGTTCGGCTGTTTCGGGCACTAGTGATTAGCACAGAGGCACTGACATACACGGGGCTGGTGGACGTCCGGTCCCTTGTAGAAAAAGGAACTGGTGTCGAACTGCACTTCAACAAGGGCTTGCAAGACGCAGAACTGGCGAGATTAAGAGAGGAGCGTCTGGAAACGGGCATACCATCGCACACTCAGTCTACCGAGAGAGCCGTGAAGTTCACCACAGAAGCTGTGGCGGCTGTCTGTGGAGCGACACGCCAGGACGGTTTGTCCCTTAAAGGGAGTGTGCCTACTGTTTTGGAATGTCAAAAATATTTTTCATACGGTAAGTAGCTGTTGGTTTGATTGTTGTATATGATGAAATTCACATCTGGAGCCCCTTTAGTTGAATTTTCACATATATTGTTTTGTGTTTATATTTGTTTCGATATCTATAAAACGATCGCCACTATGGTGATGTTATGTAAAACGGCGCACATAAGACAATGCAATTACGGTCACATCATGCAAGATAGAAAGACGAGTTTTGCACAGCACGTTCTTGCCACTGTGAACTTTATTATGTGCAAGTTTCGTAGCTCTAAATTGATATCTTCTTCAAAGAATGGCCATCGGCCATCATCGAAATGGCCATCATCGAAAAACATGATGGCCGTCCAGTTTCTGTTCGGCTGCTGCTATCAGCGTGCACGAGCTGTTTTGTTGAATTGCTATTGGCCGGCGCTAACAATATGCTAGCAGTTTAATCGATAGTTGCAGTGCTTATAGTAGCGGAATCCCTCTGGAGTCTACCCGATAACTTTTTGCTCCCAAGCAAATTCCTGGAGTCTTTGAATATCTCAGCAACTAGGGTGAATCTGGAGAAATGAAGTATTGGTTCAATTCAGAAAATTGTGTTCTATAGACCAGTGTCAATAACCCCAACTAAGCGATGTGAGTAGGCACACTCCCTTTAACAAAAGGGCTTTCAGATAGCACCACAGCGGCCAAGTAACCAAGAAGCGCTTCAGAAAAATGGAGAACGTTCAGAAAGAGAACGATTATAAATGTTGCAGAATATAAGTGGTAAACGCCGCCTACACAATACAATGTATTTTGAGCACATGCTGTTGCCTTGCTTCATGTTTACGTTAATATTGATCTAGGCTTGCGAAAGTGCAACGCAATGTCGAAGAATGCAGTGCAGTGCCAATCGAGAGCTTAATTCACTAAACAGCTGCAAGTGCATGTTGCAGCAGCGTGTCAGTATTAGCAACGCTGTTTGTGACGAGTGTGTTTGTTTCGGTCGAGGGACAGTTTCATGTTGCCTATTGAACTTTCCACATATTTGCAAGTTCTTTTTGATACAGTTCCTTTCATACTTGCCTTGTTTCAAGTCCCTTTATCTTCGCCAATGTTTTTTCCGCCACCTAGTGCCAACAAACGGAATTACATGTAAATTCAGCAAATAAGGGTTGGAGAAAAAGTCGAATTATATGACTTTAAAAGGACAAAGTGACGCATTTGGTACCATTGGATTTCACACAGTATGCTCTTTATTAACCGTGACATACATGCAAATTCAGTGACCCATGGCTAAGTTATATATTGCAAAAAAAACAACAGAAAAATCGCGAAATCGCGGACCCTTTTTCGTTCGGGGACACCTGAAATAATCCGAATTTGTCAAAACAACTGTCATATTCGTGATCAGCGCATTCAATTACATCGAATAAGACTTAAGGAGCAAAGACTTTCGGAAAAAGCGTACATAAGGGGTCACCCTAATATTCAAGTCATATCATTTGTAGTTTTGGTAGTGAAAACATATTGCATTTTATGCAATTACAATTATAAAAGTGGAAAGACTGCCAAACACAAACAAAACACATTTTGCAAAGAAATCTTAAGTTGCCAAGACCTACCCCAGAATGCAAACCTGTCTAGTTCCACTTCCACTTCTTATCACAATAGCTCCATAATTTATATATGGCCTTGCAAGTTGCATAATTCCACGTGACACCCTCTCCAACAACACCTTCAAAACCAATTTCCAAACAGTGTGTTTTGATGAGTCACATTTGCGACGAATTCGCCAGCACTAAGAGAATCTCGGTGTGTCAATTAAGCAGCAGATCGATATTCGCGAATGTGTCACTTTGACAGATATTCACAACTTCACACCTCAGAATTGCGTGAAGACAATTGTTCATGTTCGTATTCGAAAATAAGCTGTAGTATCAAATCCTAACCCTTGGGGCCAGTTTAAGTTTAAATATTGTTAAAGAAGTCCATCTGCCGAATCCTCAATGTGTTGACATTTTCTTGGTGATTTAAGTTATTTATGGTGATAAAGTTAGTCATTTCGGCGACGGGATTAATTGTGTGCGCCGTTTTGAGCTCAACGATTCACAATTGTCAAATACTTCAGCCGCCATTACGCGCAGCAGTGAAGTTGTACCAGGGTAATAGAACAACAGTTGTACAGTATCTAGGGCCTTGCAGTCATGGGCGGATCCAGGGGGTGGCCGCAGCGGTCGCCCCCCCCCGCCAGAAGGGCGCCCCACGGGCTGTCTGTCGCCGGGCGCCGCCAGGCGCCCGGCGATGGACAGCCCGTGAGCACGCAGCGTCCCTATGGACCGCTTGGACGCCCTGTTGAAAGTAACTTACTGAGTATCAGGTCATACAGGTCATGACCTGGTCCTTTTGACCCGAGGCGCCCTTCCGGCCAGTGACGGCGCCCTTACGGCCATTGATGGCGCCCTTTCGGCCATTGACGGCGCCCTTCCGGCCAGTGACGGCGCCCTTTCGGCCATTGACGGCGCCCTTTCGGCCAGTGACGGCGCCCTTTCGGCCAGTGACGGCGCCCTTTCGGTCAGTGACGGCGCCCTTTCTTTGGAAGGCGCCCCAAAATAGGCCTGCGGCCACCCCTCCTAAAATATCCTGAATCCGCCCTTGCTTGCAGTTGTACGGCCTTGGCCTTGGCAGTGAAGTAGCTTTGTTTAGCTGTGCCCACTGCCCAAGGCTGTATAAATATGTGCCAAGGCCGTATAAGAGTAGCTCTGTGCGTGTGACTGGCTTGGATGTTGGTTATAGATATCTTGGCTTGGATAGTGAGAAAACCGAGGATACTCTGTAATTTAAAACAGGTTGATTATTTTATTTTTATCATTCAAGATATGATTGTCACTCCCGTCTCCCAATGATTTTTAGTACGTTTGTCATACTTGAATGTCCAGGAAAACTTGCCTTTTCCCCATTATCCTGTGAAGTATATTTGTTATTTACTAATCCATGTCAACATTGATCGAACAGGTAAGTAGGTTGTAGTACCTCAACATTGTTTGTAGAAGCTATTACAATTACAACCCAAACATTGCATTGTGTGATGTTGAGTGATGAATGCATACTTATTACAAACTTTTAAGCTGCTCGTTTGGACTTGCATGATCTATATATCTATCATGCTTCTTATTGTTATGCTTTTTATTTTTGCAAGCCACCAAAGATGAAAGAAGTCTACTCACCTTGACCTGTTCCACTTTCCTGTTAGTCTGTTGTTGATTATTTATCTCAAGTTCTGACTTTTGTGGGATTTCTTTACTCCATGGTCCATATATATCCATTATCCATTGGTGTTGCGATGTGGTGTGTGTTAAAATGGTGCAAAATGCACATTGCAAACTATAAATATTCCTGCTAAAAGATTGTAAGTGTAGAATGAAGTAAACATGCAGATTCCTAGCTGCCGAGTGCCGGGCCTGGCGGGTGCTGCCACATGTGACCGGGCTTGATGCCGGTCCCAACTCATGCATGAGCGGTGGCGGTGCGGGGCCGGTTCCTGTTTTTTTTAAAGATTTTTTTGCATTTAGTTGCAGCTGACCCCCCCCCCCCCCACCCACCCTACACACACACACACACACACACACACACACACACACACACACACACAGCACACGCACACGCACACGCACACGCACACGCACACACACACACACACACACACACACACACACACACACACACACACACACACACACACACACACACACACACACACACACACACACACACACTTTTCAAAACATTCATACGTCCATGTCTGAGTCAGAATTGAGTCGACCACAAAATCTTAGCCCAGTGCAACCCTGTTGGAAAAAAGCAGCACCTTCCTTGGCTGTGCTGTCCCATGGCGACGTTCATTGTATAGCGGAGCCTATTCCAGCCCACGTGCCGTCAACCCCAGTAGCATTGAATTAACAAGTCGATTGGACGGCGCTACCATTGTATTTCTTTCCATTGTACATACATCGAAGGGACGCCCGATCTGTGCTGAATTTATAAAAAAATCCACGTCAGAATGCAGCAGCACGTTCTGCGGTGAGAATGCTGTTACATCATCATCATCATGTATTCATATGGCATCCGTAGAAACACGGCTTTTCAGCACAAGTCATTTTACAAACACATTTTGCAGTATTATACTTTAAAATGAACAAAATAAAATACAAAAGTATTGCGCTATTAAAAGAGGTAAAACATTGAGTCATACGCATCATCACATTCATTTACCCGCTGCCAGCCACTTTCGCATCCGTGTGCGAAACCCCCTCACTGCCGGCGTTCATGGCGACTGCAGCATTTCACGATTCGGGCCCCGTAGTTATTATTTTTTAACACGTTTGCGTTGTGTTGCGTTGCAACCCGCCCAAACGGTTGCGCGATACATGATATGCGGGAAGACAAGAGCTTCTATTATTATTTGTTTTTACTTGTGGCAGCCGGCGAGAAAATTTGGCGAGACCAGACAGGGTGGCGTAACAACGCTGCACTACGACAGATGTGTTTTTCGAATGTAAGATTACTATCCAAGATGAATCCAAGAATTTTGGCACTTGAAGGGCGAAGCATTGCATCACCAAACTGTACTTGGAAATTGTTACTGATCCTCCTCTGTCGCGAGGATAAAAGAACAACCTCTGTCTTTGTAGGATTAATTTTTAGTGAGCTTTCCGCAAACCATCGATGAGCTCTGCTCAGCGTTTGGCCTATGTGTTGCTCCAGCTCTTCTATCTGATTGGGGCTGCCGCTATGAATAAACTGCACGTCATCAGCATATAAAACCATCTTGGCGTCACTTATAAACGAAGTCAGGTCATTTGTAAACAGCAGAAAAAGCACCGGCCCCAAAATTGATCCCTGGACCACACCATGCGTAATAGGAACGGTCTCCGCAGAACCCCCGCGGACCCTCTGGTGACGGTCCTGAAGCCAGTCACTGAACCGGTGTGTGTCCACGCCGTACCAGCCTAGTTTGTCCAGGAGCCGGTCATGCTGGACGCTGTCAAAAGCCTTAGACGTGTCGGCTGTCGTCAGACAGCCGATCATCCCTTGGTCTATGCTTCGGGTGATGTAGCTGACAGCACCCAACATCGCCGACTCCGTGGACCTCCCCGGCCGAAACCCATGCTGCTCTTCACTCAACACGCCGTGAGACAACAGATAGTGCACCAGCTGAGTACAAACGACCCTTTCAGTATGTTTCGCCACTGTAGGAATGATGGACACAGGTCGGTAGTTGTTGGGATCGCTTGAACACCCCGACTTGAAAATTGGGACCACATTTGCGACTTTCCACTCCCTCGGGAGCACACCAGTCACGATGGAGGCATTGATCACATTTAGCAAGTGTGGGGCAATCACTGGAAACGTCAGTCGCAACATGCTCACTGTGATCCCATCATCGCCACACGCGTTTGATGACGACATCTGTTTCACGGCTGCGTGGAGCTCGGGTAGGGTGACGGAGTGCACCCTGAAAGCCCCACTCACGACGCGGGAGGGACAGGGGGACAGCGGCAGATCGGCAGTGCTCTCCGCCTTGAGCTCGGCGGCCACACGAGAACCCACCGTGGCGAAGTGGCGATTTAGACGATCGGCCCACTCCACTGTGCACACATGCGACTCGCTAGCACCGGTTCTACCTTTAGGCCGTATCAAAAATCGCTGCAGATGTCAATCGCGCCGAACGGTGCAATCGCTCCATGTCGTCTTACGTGAATACGTATACGAAGATAAAAAGGATGACCTAGCCCGACACTGTGCACTTTTTACCGCGTTCCGCTTGGCTACATACGCCTGGTGAGTCTCTGCACACGGGTCAGCGTCACGATCAGCACGTGCCAGGTCACGCTCTCTCATCATACTACGCAGTTCATCGTTGTCAGTAAGCCACGGGGATGGCCGGTGTCTGAGCCGCACCTTAGTCTGCGGCATGTGTTTGTCCAGGGTGGGCGACCAGGCTGCTCGCCACGCGGCCCACTTGTTCTCCACCTCGCCCGACTGGCGCACCGCGGTCCAGTCCGCCAGTAGAAGCTCCAGTCGCAGCGCGTCCGGCACCAGGTTCCTAGCGGATCGGATGGTGACCTCCACCGGGCGCCGTCGCTCGCGCCGCACCGACGTCTCAGCGATGACCAGGTCATGGTCACTCCAGTCGCACGGCACGACGCAGGCCGATGTGGTGTTGTCGGTAGAGCGGACGATGATGTGGTCCAGTAGAGCTCCAGACTCTGCCGAGTTCGGTCCACCACTATCTGTTTTAGGCTGAAGTCATCCAGCGTCTGCCTATACCGTTGGACATCAGGTGTCGCGGCCTTCAGCAGATCAAAATTCGTGTCGCCCAGAACATACAGCGGTTTCCCGGTCCCCAGCACGCAGAGCAGCTGCTCCTGAAAGTCGTCCAGTGCAGGGGAGATGGCGCCACTGGGAGGCTGGTAGATGGCCCCCCGAGAGCGAATGTGACGTCACAGCACACGGTCACCCAGTGTCTCGAGGAACGAGCCGCCAGATGGAACCGTTAGCCGCTCAACTCGCAATGTCTCGATATAGGATTGCGACTCCGCCTCCCCGCCGCTGGCGTCCATCGCGAACAGGGCGATCCTTCCGTATCACCGGATACCCTGGGATGTCGATAAATCGGCTGTCGACCGTCTCCTGCAGCCACGTCTCGCTCACGCAGAGCAAATCAAGCCGGTGTGCGCTGATTGTCTCCATCACGTCATCCAGCGACGGCATCGGCGATCTCGCATTAATATGTCCGATCCTCAGCGGCGGCGGCCGCCGGTCCGCCGCGCCGCCCTCCCTCTCTCCGCCGGCGCTCTGACCGCCGGGCCAGCGCGCAGCAGCGGCTCCAGGCGGACTCGGCGGGACCCGCTCCGGGTAGGTCAGCACCCGTGGCGCCAGTACGGCCGCCGCTGGGGTCTGACGACAGACGGCCCTCGCCGCTCGGAGTTTCCGGTGCTGGTGTCGGTGGCCGGCTCGGCATCCTCGTCGTCTCCGCCTCCGGGTGGGCTCCATCAGCGGTCTCCGTGTGCATGCCCCGATGGACCATGGCCTGACGCCGGGCCTGGCGCGCCACTCTGGCTGCAAGGCCGGCGGGTCGGCCGGTCGGCCAGGCCCCAGGGGTACCGCTGCACGGTTCGGTAGATGTGGGAGAGCGTCGGCGACATGCTGTTGAAGAGGCCATGGACAGCATCGCGCGACACTTCCGGGCGTGCATAGAGTTTGGCACCATCCATTTTTACCCCCGTATTCAACACTTCGCTTTGTAGCCTTTGTATGTCTCACAGCCAATCGTGATATATGTGATGTCCTTCCTGCCACCTCTGAGGCTAAGAACCGTCACGTAAGACTCTGAGCGCCTTTTGTTGCTCTCCCTCTGCAGGGCGGCATGTACGTCTTTCAGCTGATGGACTACTACGTGGCGGGCATCTCGCTCATGTTCCTGGCCTTCTTCGAAGTGATCGCCGTCACCTGGATCTACGGCACGGAGCGGCTCAGCCGCGACTTCGCCGCCATGACCGGAGCCCGGCCGCTGCTCTATTTCCAGGTCTGCTGGAAGTTCCTGGCGCCCTCCCTCATTCTGGTGAGTCCGGCTGGCGTCGGCGGGGAAGGTGCATTAATGAACGGGGTGTACTCGGGGTTTTTGATGATTCAGGGCACGAAATGTCCGGCCCGACAGCTGTCGCTAGGCAGTGGCGGATCTAGGTTCGAGTTTGGGGGCAAAAATTTCGCTCAGTTTCGTCAGCGAAAAGTTGTTGACCGGAGGGGGGGGGATAGCGTCGGGTCGTCAACGCGAAAGAGTCGTTGAGTGGGGTGGGGTGGGATAAATCATAACCTCCCGGAACGGTTTGGTGGGGGCAAAAACATAGTTTGCCTACCGATTTTTCGTTTTTTTTTTGGGGGGAGGGGGGGGGGGGGCGATTGCCTGTTTTGTCCTAACGTAGATCCGCCACTGTCGCTAGGCAGACCTCAACTCGGATTTTCGCTCCTGCTGAGCCAGTCCGTGTGCACACAGGTGCGTGCCAGTCTATCGGCTGTGTTTGCGCAGCTGTTCGGGGCCCGGTGTGTTGCCGTGTTATGCCAGCTCACTCCCGGTGCTGGTATGCCCTGCAGGCCATCTGGATATTCAGTCTTATCGACTACGAGCGGCCTACTTACGACAGCTACAAGTACCCGGAGTGGGCGATCGGCCTGGGCTGGTTGCTGGCGTCGCTCTCCATCCTGCCGATCCCCGTGTGCGCGGCGCTGGCTCTGTGGCAGGCCGACGGCCGGACTGCGTGGGAGGTGAGTACGTCGCTCCCCTCTGTCCACTGCCGCTGCCGTGTCTCAGCGCAGTATCGCCCCCTGCAGACACGGTTTGTTAACACGGCTCGGTAGTGCCCCCATTCCACACATATCGACCTGTGAGCCGGCACTGACGACCCAGCCTGGTCCGGCATCAATACAGGCGCCAGGACAGAACAGTCGCAGCCGCTGCACGCGCCGCATGCTGGCGCCGTGAGCTATTCTAGGATCGATGTCCGCTCCGTCCCCAGGTCTCCACTGAGAATGTCAGCCGCGTTCAAAGTTAATGCTCGCCGTTGCGGTATATTCAGAATGCTATTGACGGCAGTCGAATCCCCCAGACCGCCTGTCGGGACATATATCGGTTTTATGAATATATCAAGGACCTAAACGGTGAATGAATGTATAGGACAACCACCAGTTTACTGTCCGCGGATATGTATATTCGATACTAGCCTTGACGAAACATGTATATATGTAACGAACTGGTGGCAAACAATCGTTTTCCTCCATTGCTAGTGTCTGTCGTCTCGGCATAGCGACTCGCTCTACCACAATCGGTGGCCCCAAAACATTATTGCCAGACAGGACACAGACGGTTGACCCGTGTCTCGGTTTTCCCGACAGCGGCTCGTGAACTCCATCCAGCCGGACCCGACCCTGTACCTAAAGCCGGACCCCGAGTACACGGACGGCGAGTTCGAGCTGGGGCCCGACTCCGCGACCAAGGCCGACATGGTGACGACGCCACCCACCAAGGCAGAAGCCTTCCCGTCGGCGCCACCGACAGCCGTCTGACCTGACCCGAGCTGACCCGGCAGTGGGTCAGTGCCGGGCCACTGCCGGTGACGTGACCCGGCAGTGGCCCGGTGACCTGACCCG
Organism: Chirona hameri; assembly: GCA_036785665.1. Lineage (NCBI taxonomy): Eukaryota > Metazoa > Arthropoda > Thecostraca > Balanomorpha > Balanidae > Chirona > Chirona hameri. The sequence goes on from JAXIVJ010006620.1 coordinate 24,290, forward strand.
GGCTGACCCGGTGACCTGACCCAAGTAACGTGGACCAGTCGGTCAGATCGCCATTGGCACGACCGAATAGCAAAGGTAAAATATTCGTCGGAGCATCGCTGCGCGATTACAGAAATGCAATACCTGCCGTAGTAAAGAGCACATAGTAGGGTGATATGTACGTATTGTGCTCGTCAAAAGCTTTGGAGTAGTGTCGCAGGTCCAAGGGCTTTCGATAAGCGCATTTCTTCTGCGTGTCGTTTTTGTACCGCATGAATACAAAAGTTGAACCGTCTTAATCGTAATCGTTGCGCAAGTTTCCGCTCATCTTTCATCTCCGCTGTGATGATGCCTGTATGTGTAGTCTGAAGAGACGGCACCAACCGTCTGCCAACACGAATGTTTGTTTTCTAATCACAAGTTCGGTCGTACCGCAGTGTTCATGGTACACTGCTACCGCAGCCATGCTTAGTGTTATCTCGCGCGCAACGAGGTGGCAGCGCTGTTTTTGACAGTATCCGTGGTATGCTGGTACAGAAGCGGTGTGTGTTCGCTAATCACGTGCTGGTTTTGACAGTATCCGTGGTATGCTGGTACAGAAGCGGTGTGTGTTCGCTAATCACGTGCTGGTTTTGACAGTATCCGTGGTATGCTGGTACAGAAGCGGTGTGTTCGCTAATCACGTGCTGGTTTTGACAGTATCCGTGGTATGCTGGTACAGAAGCGGTGTGTGTTCGCTAATCACGTGCTGGTTTTGACAGTATCCGTGGTATGCTGGTACGGAAGCGGTGTGTGTTCGCTAATCACGTGCTGGTTTTGACAGTCTCCGTGGTATGCTGGTACAGAAGCGGTGTGTGTTCGCTAATCACGTGCTGGTTTTGACAGTATCCGTGGTATGCTGGTACAGAAGCGGTGTGTGTTCGCTAATCACGTGCTGGTTTTGACAGTATCCGTGGTATGCTGGTACAGAAGCGGTGTGTGTTCGCTAATCACGTGCTGGTTTTGACAGTATCCGTGGTATGCTGGTACGGAAGCGGTGTGTGTTCGCTAATCACGTGCTGGTTTTGACAGTATCCGTGGTATGCTGGTACAGAAGCGGTGTGTTCGCTAATCACGTGCTGGTTTTGACAGTATCCGTGGTATGCTGGTACAGAAGCGGTGTGTGTTCGCTAATCACGTGCTGGTTTTGACAGTATCCGTGGTATGCTGGTACAGAAGCGGTGTGTTCGCTAATCACGTGCTGGTTTTGACAGTATCCGTGGTATGCTGGTACAGAAGCGGTGTGTTCGCTAATCACGTGCTGGTTTTGACAGTATCCGTGGTATGCTGGTACAGAAGCGGTGTGTTCGCTAATCACGTGCTGGTTTTGACAGTATCCGTGGTATGCTGGTACAGAAGCGGTGTGTGTTCGCTAATCACGTGCTGGTTTTGACAGTATCCGTGGTATGCTGGTACAGAAGCGGTGTGTGTTCGCTAATCACGTGCTGGTTTTGACAGTATCCGTGGTATGCTGGTACGGAAGCGGTGTGTTCGCTAATCACGTGCTGGTTTTGACAGTATCCGTGGTATGCTGGTACAGAAGCGGTGTGTGTTCGCTAATCACGTGCTGGTTTTGACAGTATCCGTGGTATGCTGGTACAGAAGCGGTGTGTGTTCGCTAATCACGTGCTGGTTTTGACAGTATCCGTGGTATGCTGGTACAGAAGCGGTGTGTGTTCGCTAATCACGTGCTGGTTTTGACAGTATCCGTGGTATGCTGGTACAGAAGCGGTGTGTGTTCGCTAATCACGTGCTGGTTTTGACAGTATCCGTGGTATGCTGGTACAGAAGCGGTGTGTGTTCGCTAATCACGTGCTGGTTTTGACAGTATCCGTGGTATGCTGGTACAGAAGCGGTGTGTGTTCGCTAATCACGTGCTGGTTTTGACAGTATCCGTGGTATGCTGGTACGGAAGCGGTGTGTGTTCGCTAATCACGTGCTGGTTTTGACAGTATCCGTGGTATGCTGGTACGGAAGCGGTGTGTGTTCGCTAATCACGTGCTGGTTTTGACAGTATCCGTGGTATGCTGGTACGGAAGCGGTGTGTGTTCGCTAATCACGTGCTGGTTTTGACAGTATCCGTGGTATGCTGGTACGGAAGCGGTGTGTGTTCGCTAATCACGTGCTGGTTTTGACAGTATCCGTGGTATGCTGGTACAGAAGCGGTGTGTGTTCGCTAATCACGTGCTGGTTTTGACAGTATCCGTGGTATGCTGGTACAGAAGCGGTGTGTGTTCGCTAATCACGTGCTGGTTTTGACAGTATCCGTGGTATGCTGGTACAGAAGCGGTGTGTGTTCGCTAATCACGTGCTGGTTTTGACAGTATCCGTGGTATGCTGGTACAGAAGCGGTGTGTGTTCGCTAATCACGTGCTGGTTTTGACAGTATCCGTGGTATGCTGGTACAGAAGCGGTGTGTGTTCGCTAATCACGTGCTGGTTTTGACAGTATCCGTGGTATGCTGGTACAGAAGCGGTGTGTGTTCGCTAATCACGTGCTGGTTTTGACAGTATCCGTGGTATGCTGGTACAGAAGCGGTGTGTGTTCGCTAATCACGTGCTGGTTTTGACAGTATCCGTGGTATGCTGGTACAGAAGCGGTGTGTGTTCGCTAATCACGTGCTGGTTTTGACAGTATCCGTGGTATGCTGGTACAGAAGCGGTGTGCGTCGCTAATCACGTGCTGGTTTTGACAGTATCCGTGGTATGCTGGTACAGAAGCGGTGTGTGTGTTCGCTAATCACGTGCTGGTTTTGACAGTATCCGTGGTATGCTGGTACGGAAGCGGTGTGTGTTCGCTAATCACGTGCTGGTTTTGACAGTATCCGTGGTATGCTGGTACGGAAGCGGTGTGTGTTCGCTAATCACGTGCTGGTTTTGACAGTATCCGTGGTATGCTGGTACAGAAGCGGTGTGTGTTCGCTAATCACGTGCTGGTTTTGACAGTATCCGTGGTATGCTGGTACAGAAGCGGTGTGTGTTCGCTAATCACGTGCTGGTTTTGACAGTATCCGTGGTATGCTGGTACGGAAGCGGTGTGTGTTCGCTAATCACGTGCTGGTTTTGACAGTATCCGTGGTATGCTGGTACAGAAGCGGTGTGTGTTCGCTAATCACGTGCTGGTTTTGACAGTATCCGTGGTATGCTGGTACGGAAGCGGTGTGTGTTCGCTAATCACGTGCTGGTTTTGACAGTATCCGTGGTATGCTGGTACAGAAGCGGTGTGTGTTCGCTAATCACGTGCTGGTTTTGACAGTATCCGTGGTATGCTGGTACAGAAGCGGTGTGTGTTCGCTAATCACGTGCTGGTTTTGACAGTATCCGTGGTATGCTGGTACGGAAGCGGTGTGTGTTCGCTAATCACGTGCTGGTTTTGACAGTATCCGTGGTATGCTGGTACGGAAGCGGTGTGTGTTCGCTAATCACGTGCTGGTTTTGACAGTATCCGTGGTATGCTGGTACAGAAGCGGTGTGTGTTCGCTAATCACGTGCTGGTTTTGACAGTATCCGTGGTATGCTGGTACAGAAGCGGTGTGTGTTCGCTAATCACGTGCTGGTTTTGACAGTATCCGTGGTATGCTGGTACGGAAGCGGTGTGTGTTCGCTAATCACGTGCTGGTTTTGACAGTATCCGTGGTATGCTGGTACAGAAGCGGTGTGTTCGCTAATCACGTGCTGGTTTTGACAGTATCCGTGGTATGCTGGTACAGAAGCGGTGTGTTCGCTAATCACGTGCTGGTTTTGACAGTATCCGTGGTATGCTGGTACAGAAGCGGTGTGTGTTCGCTAATCACGTGCTGGTTTTGACAGTATCCGTGGTGTGCTGGTACGGAAGCGGTGTGTGTTCGCTAATCACGTGCTGGTTTTGACAGTATCCGTGGTATGCTGGTACGGAAGCGGTGTGTGTTCGCTAATCACGTGCTGGTTTTGACAGTATCCGTGGTATGCTGGTACGGAAGCGGTGTGTGTTCGCTAATCACGTGCTGGTTTTGACAGTATCCGTGGTATGCTGGTACGGAAGCGGTGTGTGTTCGCTAATCACGTGCTGGTTTTGACAGTATCCGTGGTATGCTGGTACAGAAGCGGTGTGTGTTCGCTAATCACGTGCTGGTTTTGACAGTATCCGTGGTATGCTGGTACAGAAGCGGTGTGTGTTCGCTAATCACGTGCTGGTTTTGACAGTATCCGTGGTATGCTGGTACAGAAGCGGTGTGTGTTCGCTAATCACGTGCTGGTTTTGACAGTATCCGTGGTATGCTGGTACAGAAGCGGTGTGTGTTCGCTAATCACGTGCTGGTTTTGACAGTATCCGTGGTATGCTGGTACGGAAGCGGTGTGTGTTCGCTAATCACGTGCTGGTTTTGACAGTATCCGTGGTATGCTGGTACAGAAGCGGTGTGTGTTCGCTAATCACGTGCTGGTTTTGACAGTATCCGTGGTATGCTGGTACGGAAGCGGTGTGTGTTCGCTAATCACGTGCTGGTTTTGACAGTATCCGTGGTATGCTGGTACAGAAGCGGTGTGTGTTCGCTAATCACGTGCTGGTTTTGACAGTATCCGTGGTATGCTGGTACGGAAGCGGTGTGTTCGCTAATCACGTGTGGGACGGCGGTGTCAGCACAACCGTCCCAGTGTTCTCGCCCGCCGACGTGTGTAAACAGCGCGGAGCTGTGCAATGTTTTATAGTGTGCAAGCTGAGTTCGTGTGGTGCAGTGGGTGTTTTCAACAGTATCCGAATTGATTTTGCACTATGAATCCCAGAGGGACTTTGTGCGTCACGTTTACACTATGAATCCCAAAGGGACTTTGTGCGTCACGTTTACACTATGAATCCCAGAGGGACTTTGTGCGCCACGTTTACACTATGAATCCCAGAGGGATTTTGTGAGCCACGTTTACACTATGAATCCCAGAGGGACTTTGTGCGCCACGTTTACACTATGAATCCCAGAGGGATTTTGTGAGCCACGTTTACACTATGAATCCCAGAGGGACTTTGTGCGCCACGTTTACACTATGAATCCCAGAGGGACTTTGTGAGTCACGTTTACACTATGAATCCTAGAGAGACTTTGTGCGTCACGTTTACGCCAGGAAGTATAACGATATAGGAAGGTTTTGAGTTCACGTCCGCCCGATAGCTGCGCTTACCTCTCGAGTCTGGCACCAATAGGAGTCCAAAGTCATTCAGGTGCATTGGCTAACAGCCTGAATAAACAACCAGACCAGTGCAAACAACGATTATGTTGATCGAAAGCAGACATTGTGGGAATGAGATGAGCTCACCGACTGTTAGACTGGGTGATGCGATAGGTTAGTTTAGTTATTGATTCGCGTGCCAGTGACTGCGGTGTTCTGGGAACGACATAAATAATCTGCTTGTCATGCCAGTCATAGCTAACACAGCCAGACAAGTGACGGGCAAAGCGAGGATGGCGTTCTTGTAACGGCGAGTACTCAAGCAGCCGTTCTAGGGATCACTTCTCCATGACAGGAAACCGCGGCTAAGATTAAGTCTTTTTACCGTGACTTACAGTATTTCTGGCGTGACTGCAATCGGAAAACTCTCATCGCATCATATTATGCAAGCACAGCCGGTCGGTAACATTTTGCGGTAGCCGTAGTACAGAAAACGCTGTGTCCAAGTAGCACAAGGTTGGCCCATTGTCGTGATTGTAAAGAGACTTCACTATCATTTGTAATGTATAACGCTAAATGCACAGCGTCACTGATATACAACTCAAAAACGTACCACCCGTCCCTGTAGCTCAGTCAGGAGAGCGTACGGCTTCAGACCTTCCCCGATGTGGCGGGGTTAGAGTCGTTTCGGCGCTCCCTATTTTCACCCGACTGGAATGGCCTGCAGCAGAGATGGCAGCGGCCTCGTTCAAGGTCAGGTAACGTCACGAGAACAAAATCGCTACAAAATTCCGTCGGCTATGTGTAATTGCGCGATCGAATGATCGGATGGATGGAGGTACGGCGAGTGCCTGCACAATCTCTGCTTAGTGCGAGACCTGTCCTCGGGAATCCAGCCATTCAAAAGATTCAGACTCTATATTATATATATATATATATATATATATATATATATATATATATATATATATATATATATATATATATATATATATATATATATATATATATATATATATATATATATATATATATATATATATATATATATATATATATATATATATATATATATATATATATATATATATATATATATATATATATATATATATATATATATATATATATATATATATATATATATATATATATATATATATATATATATATATATATATATATATATATATATATATATATATATATATATATATATATATATATATATATATATATATATATATATATATATATATATATATATATATATATATATATATATATATATATATATATATATATATATATATATATATATATATATATATATATATATATATATATATATATATATATATATATATATATATATATATATATATATATATATATATATATATATATATATATATATATATATATATATATATATATATTGTTATGAACAACCAACAGCAATATATGAATGATCAGCTCCGCACCACACGGTTACTGCCAGTCAGACGCGGAGGTGAACGAATGAAAGACAGGAGCGACATCTGGCGGCCTACACTCCGGGCAGGCCGCGCGTCTCGGCGATATTGGGCAGCTTCAGTGACATGATGGCTTCCCTCATCTGGCGTCGCTCGTGTGGCTCTGTCGCGCTCCACATCCTCTCCAGACAGCTCTCCTGGTGTCTCTGTCGGCACCGGAGACAGTCAGCCGCGCCACACACTCACACAGGATCCGTCAGCGCGCCGCACTATGATATAGTGCTGAGCACTACGCAGCGGAGCAACAGACAGAAATACACCGACTGGCGGCAAACTGGTGTCATTCACGGTACGAATACGTAAGGTGCGATCGCATAACATACGAACAGATCAACACAAGTTATACGAAACGATGAAAGAATAAAAATTAAATTATGAATAGCCTAGGTATTCCGATATATAAAGCCTTATGCTTAGAGTTTCCTTGTAAGCTGTAGACGGTGCGACCAGAGAGTATGTCCACACGACCAACCTTGAGAAACCGGAAGCAATGCATGATTGTTGCGCCCATGTAGAGAGTGCGCGGTGTGATTTGCTGGCCGTCCAGTGACGTCATGAAGGGCAGGGCCGAGGCGAGCATGCGGTGGGCGGCGTGAGACGCGCGCAGCAGCACCACCCGAGTCACGGCGTTACAGTACTTCACTGGGGTAGGGGCGGGAGACAGTCAGATACTGGTGTACAAACTACAGAGCCAGTGTACTTCACTGGGGTAGGGGACGGGAGACACGGTCAGACAGTGGTGTACAAACTACACAGCCAGTGTACTTCACTGGGGTAGGGGACGGGAGACACGGTCAGACAGTGGTGTACAAACTACAGAGCCAGTGTACTTCACTGGGGTAGGGGCGGGAGACACAGTCGGGCACTGGTGTACAAACTACACAGCCAGTGTACTTAACTGGGGGTAGGGACGGGAGACACGGTCAGACAGTGGTGTACAAACTACACAGCCAGTGTACTTCACTGGGGTAGGGACGGGAGACACGGTCAGACAGTGGTGTACAAACTACACAGCCAGTGTACTTCACTGGGGGTAGGGACGGGAGACACGGTCAGACAGTGGTGTACAAACTACACAGACAGTGTACTTCACTGGGGTAGGGACGGGAGACACGGTCAGACAGTGGTGTACAAACTACACAGACAGTGTACTTCACTGGGGTAGGGACGGGAGACTCGGTCAGACAGTGGTGTACAAACTACACAGACAGTGTACTTCACTGGGGTAGGGACGGGAGACACGGTCAAACAGTGGTGTACAAACTACAGAGCCAGTGTACTTCACTGGGGTAGGGACGGGAGACACGGTCAGACAGTGGTGTACAAACTACAGAGCCAGTGTACTTCACTGGGGTAGGGGCGGGAGACACAGTCAGGCACTGGTGTACAAACTACACAGCCAGTGTACTTCACTGGGGGTAGGGACGGGAGACACGGTCAGACAGTGGTGTACAAACTACACAGCCAGTGTACTTCACTGGGGTAGGGACGGGAGACACAGTCAGGCACTGGTGTACAAACTACACAGCCAGTGTACTTCACTGGGGGTAGGGACGGGAGACACGGTCAGACAGTGGTGTACAAACTACACAGCCAGTGTACTTCACTGGGGTAGGGACGGGAGACACGGTCAGACAGTGGTGTACAAACTACACAGCCAGTGTACTTCACTGGGGGTAGGGACGGGAGACACGGTCAGACAGTGGTGTACAAACTACACAGACAGTGTACTTCACTGGGGTAGGGACGGGAGACACGGTCAGACAGTGGTGTACAAACTACACAGACAGTGTACTTCACTGGGGTAGGGACGGGAGACACGGTCAGACAGTGGTGTACAAACTACAGAGCCAGTGTACTTCACTGGGGTAGGGGACGGGAGACACGGTCAGACAGTGGTGTACAAACTACACAGACAGTGTACTTCACTGGGATAGGGACGGGAGACACGGTCAGGCACTGGTGTACAAACTACACAGCCAGTGTACTTCACTGGGGTAGGGACGGGAGACACGGTCAGGCACTGGTGTACAAACTACACAGCCAGTGTACTTCACTGGGGTAGGGACGGGAGACACGGTCAGGCACTGGTGTACAAACTACACAGCCAGTGTACTTCACTGGGGTAGGGGGCGGGAGACACGGTCAGACACTGGTGTACAAACTACACAGCCAGTGTATTTCACTGGGGTAGGGACGGGAGACACGGTCAGGCACTGGTGTACAAACTACACAGCCAGTGTACTTCACTGGGGTGGGGGGACACGGTCAGACACTGGTGTACAAACTACACAGCCAGTGTACTTCACTGGGGTGGGGGGGACACGGTCAGACAGTGGTGTACAAACTACACAGCCAGTGTACTGCACTGGGGGGGGGGGGGGGGGGGAGACACGGGCAGACACTGGTGTACAAACTACACAGCCAGTGTACTTCACTGGGGGGGGGGGACACGGTCAGACACTGGTGTACAAACTACACAGCCAGTGTACTTCACTGGGGTAGGGGCGGGAGACACGGTCAGGCACTGGTGTACAAACTACACAGCCAGTGTACTCACTGGGGTAGGGGACGGGAGACACGGTCAGACAGTGGTGTACAAACTACACAGCCAGTGTACTTCACTGGGGTAGGGGCGGGAGACACGGTCAGACACTGGTGTACAAACTACACAGCCAGTGTACTTCACTGGGGGGGGGGGGGGGGGAAGACACGGTCAGACACTGGTGTACAAACTACACAGCCAGTGTACTTCACTGGGGTAGGGACGGGAGACACGGTCAGGCACTGGTGTACAAACTACACAGCCAGTGTACTTCACTGGGGTGGGGGGGGGGGGGGCGGGAGACACAGTCAGACACTGGTGTACAAACTATACAGCCAGTGTACTTCACTGGGGTAGGGGGTGGGAGACACGGTCAGGCACTGGTGTACAAACTACACAGCCAGTGTACTTCACTGGGGTAGGGTCGGGAGACACGGTCAGACACTGGTGTACAAACTACACAGCCAGTGTACTTCACTGGGGTAGGGTCGGGAGACACGGTCAGACACTGGTGTACAAACTACACAGCCAGTGTACTTCACTGGGGTAGGGGCGGGAGACACAGTCAGACACTGGTGTACAAACTACACAGCCAGTGTACTTCACTGGGGTAGGGTCGGGAGACACGGTCAGACACTGGTGTACAAACTACACAGCCAGTGTACTTCCTGGGGTAGGGACGGGAGGCACAGTCAGACACTGGTGTACAAACTACACAGCCAGTGTACTTCACTGGGGTAGGGGCGGGAGACACGGTCAGACACTGGTGTACAAACTACACAGCCAGTGTACTTCACTGGGGTAGGGACGGGAGGCACAGTCAGACACTGGTGTACAAACTACACAGCCAGTGTACTTCACTGGGGTAGGGGCAGGAGACACGGTCAGACACTGGTGTACAAACTACAGAGCCAGTGTACTTCACTGGGGTAGGGACGGGAGGCACAGTCAGATACTGGTGTACAAACTACACAGCCAGTGTACTTCACTGGGGTAGGGGGGGGGGCGGGAGACACGGTCAGACACTGGTGTACAAACTACACAGCCAGTGTATATCACTGGGGTAGGGACGGGAGACACGGTCAGATACTGGTGTACAAACTACACAGCCAGTGTACTTCACTGGGGTAGGGACGGGAGACACAGTCAGACAGTGGTGGACAAACTACACAGCCAGTGTACTTCACTGGGGTAGGGGCGGGAGACAGTCAGACACTGGTGTACAAACTACACAGCCAGTGTACTTCACTGGGGTAGGGGCGGGAGACACGGTCAGACAGTGGTGTACAAACTACACAGCCAGTGTACTTCACTGGGGTAGGGGCGGGAGACAGTCAGACACTGGTGTACAAACTACACAGCCAGTGTACTTCACTGGGGTAGGGGGCGGGAGACACGGTCAGACACTGGTGTACAAACTACAGAGCCAGTGTACTTCACTGGGGTAGGGGCGGGAGACACGGTCAGGCACTGGTGTACAAACTACAGAGCCAGTGTACTTCACTGGGGTGGGGCGGGAGACACGGTCAGACACTGGTGTACAAACTAAACAGCCAGTGTATTTCACTGGGGTAGGGACGGGAGACACAGTCAGATACTGGTGTACAAACTACACAGCCAGTGTACTTCACTGGGGTAGGGGCGGGAGACACAGTCAGACACTGGTGTACAAACTACACAGCCAATGTACTTCACTGGGGTAGGGGGCGGGAGACACGGTCAGGCACTGGTGTACAAACTACACAGCCAGTGTACTTCACTGGGGTAGGGACGGGAGACACGGTCAGACAGTGGTGTACAAACTACACAGCCAGTGTACTTCACTGGGGTAGGGGCGGGAGACACGGTCAGACAGTGGTGTACAAACTACAGAGCCAGTGTACTTCACTGGGTTAGGGGGCGGGAGACACAGGCAGACACTGGTGTACAAACTACACAGCCAGTGTACTTCACTGGGGTGGGGGGGGCGGGAGACACGGTCAGACAGTGGTGTACAAACTACACAGACAGTGTACTTCACTGGGGTAGGGGGGCGGGAGACACGGTCAGACACTGGTGTAAAAACTACACAGCCAGTGTACTCCACTGGGGTAGGGGCGGGAGACACGGTCAGACAGTGGTGTACAAACTACACAGCCAGTGTACTTCACTGGGGTAGGGGCGGGAGACACGGTCAGAAACTGGTGTACAAACTACAGAGCCAGTGTACTTCACTGGGGTGGGGGCGGGAGACACGGTCAGACAGTGGTGTACAAACTACAGAGCCAGTGTACTTCACTGGGGTAGGGGCGGGAGACACGGTCAGACACTGGTGTACAAACTACACAGCCAGTGTACTTCACTGGGGTGGGGGCGGGAGACACAGTCAGACAGTGGTGTACAAACTACACAGCCAGTGTACTTCACTGGGGTGGGGGGGGGGGGCGGGAGACACGGTCAGACACTGGTGTACAAACTACAGAGCCAGTGTACTTCACTGGGGTAGGGTCGGGAGACACGGTCAGGCACTGGTGTACAAACTACACAGACAGTGTACTTCACTGGGGTAGGGGCGGGAGACACGGTCAGACACTGGTGTACAAACTACACAGCCAGTGTACTTCACTGGGGTAGGGGCGGGAGACACGGTCAGACACTGGTGTACAAACTACAGAGCCAGTGTACTTCACTGGGGTTGGGGCGGGAGACACGGTCAGGCACTGGTGTACAAACTACACAGACAGTGTACTTCACTGGGGTAGGGTCGGGAGACACGGTCAGGCACTGGTGTACAAACTACACAGACAGTGTACTTCACTGGGGTAGGGGCGGGAGACACGGTCAGGCACTGGTTTACAAACTACAGAGCCAGTGTACTTCACTAGGGTAGGGGGCGGGAGACACGGTCAGGCACTGGTGTACAAACTACAGAGCCAGTGTACTTCACTGGGGTAGGGGCGGGAGACACGGTCAGGCACTGGTGTACAAACTACAGAGCCAGTGTACTTCACTGGGGTAGGGTCGGGAGACACGGTCAGGCACTGGTGTACAAACTACACAGACAGTGTACTTCACTGGGGTAGGGGCGGGAGACACGGTCAGGCACTGGTTTACAAACTACAGAGCCAGTGTACTTCACTGGGGTAGGGGCGGGAGACACGGTCAGGCACTGGTGTACAAACTACACAGACAGTGTACTTCACTGGGGTAGGGACGGGAGACACAGTCAGACACTGGTGTACAAACTACAGAGCCAGTGTACTTCACTGGGGTAGGGGCGGGAAACACGGTCAGACACTGGTGTACAAACTACAGAGCCAGTGTACTGCACTGGGGTAGGGGCGGGAGACACGGTCAGACACTGGTGTACAAACTACAGAGCCAGTGTACTTCACTGGGGTAGGGGCGGGAGACACGGTCAGACACTGGTGTACAAACTACACAGCCAGTGTACTTCACTGGGGTAGGGGCGGGAGACACGGTCAGACACTGGTGTACAAACTACACAGCCAGTGTACTTCACTGGGGTAGGGGGCGGGAGACACGGTCAGACACTGGTGTACAAACTACACAGCCAGTGTACTTCACTGGGGTAGGGGCGGGAGACACGGTCAGGCACTGGTGTACAAACTACACTACCAGTGTACTTCACTGGGGTAGGGACGGGAGACACGGTCAGATACTGGTGTACAAACTACACAGCCAGTGTACTCCACTGGGGTAGGGGCGGGAGACACGGTCAGACACTGGTGTACAAACTACACCGCCAGTGTACTTCACTAGGGTAGGGGGCGGGAGACACGGTCAGACACTGGTGTACAAACTACACAGCCAGTGTACTTCACTGGGGTAGGGGGCGGGAGACACGGTCAGACAGTGGTGTACAAACTACACAGCCAGTGTACTTCACTGGGTTAGGGGGCGGGAGACACGGTCAGACACTGGTGTACAAACTACACAGCCAGTGTACTCCACTGGGGTAGGGGCGGGATACACGGTCAGGCACTGGTGTACAAACTACAGATCCAGTGTACTTCACTGGGGTAGGGGCGGGAGACACGGTCAGACAGTGGTGTACAAACTACACAGCCAGTGTACTTCACTGGGGTAGGGGCGGGAGACACGGTCAGACACTGGTGTACAAACTACACAGCCAGTGTACTCCACTGGGGTAGGGGCGGGATACACGGTCAGGCACTGGTGTACAAACTACACAGCCAGTGTACTTCACTGGGGTAGGGGCGGGAGACACGGTCAGACAGTGGTGTACAAACTACACAGCCAGTGTACTTCACTGGGGTAGGGGCGGGAGACACGGTCAGACAGTGGTGTACAAACTACACAGCCAGTGTACTTCACTGGGGTAGGGGCGGGAGACACGGTCAGACAGTGGTGTACAAACTACACAGCCAGTGTACTTCACTGGGGTAGGGGCGGAAGACACGGTCAGACAGTGGTGCACAAACTACACAGCCAGTGTACTTCACTGGGGTAGGGGTGGGAGACACGGTCAGACACTGGTGTACAAACTACACAGCCAGTGTACTTCACTGGGGTAGGGGCGGGAGACACGGTCAGACACTGGTGTACAAACTACACAGCCAGTGTACTTCACTGGGGTAGGGGCGGGAGACACGGTCAGACACTGGTGTACAAACTACACAGACAGCGTACTTCACTGGGGTGGGGGCGGGAGACACAGTTAGACACTGGTGTACAAACTACACCGCCAGTGTACTTCACTGGGGTAGGGGCGGGAGACACGGTCAGACACTGGTGTACAAACTACACAGACAGTGTACTTCACTGGGGTGGGGGCGGGAGACACAGTTAGACACTGGTGTACAAACTACACAGCCAGTGTACTTCACTGGGGTGGGGGCGGGAGACACAGTCAGGCACTGGTGTACAAACTACAGAGCCAGTGTACTTCACTGGGGTAGGGGGGGGGCGGGAGACACGGTCAGACACTGGTGTACAAACTACACAGCCAGTGTATATCACTGGGGTAGGGACGGGAGACACGGTCAGATACTGGTGCACAAACTACACAGCCAGTGTACTTCACTGGGGTAGGGACGGGAGACACAGTCAGACAGTGGTGTACAAACTACAGAGCCAGTGTACTTCACTGGGGTAGGGACGGGAGACACGGTCAGACAGTGGTGTACAAACTACACAGCCAGTGTACTTCACTGGGGTAGGGGCGGGAGACACAGTCAGACACTGGTGTACAAACTACACAGCCAGTGTACTTCACTGGGGTAGGGGCGGGAGACACGGTCAGATACTGGTGTACAAACTACACAGCCAGTGTACTTCACTGGGGTAGGGGCGGGAGACACAGTCAGACACTGGTGTACAAACTACACAGCCAATGTACTTCACTGGGGTAGGGGGGCGGGAGACACGGTCAGGCACTGGTGTACAAACTACACAGCCAGTGTACTTCACTGGGGTAGGGACGGGAGACACGGTCAGACAGTGGTGTACAAACTACACAGCCAGTGTACTTCACTGGGGTAGGGGCGGGAGACACGGTCAGACAGTGGTGTACAAACTACAGAGCCAGTGTACTTCACTGGGTTAGGGGGCGGGAGACACAGGCAGACACTGGTGTACAAACTACACAGCCAGTGTACTTCACTGGGGTGGGGGGGGGGGCGGGAGACACGGTCAGACAGTGGTGTACAAACTACACAGACAGTGTACTTCACTGGGGTAGGGGGGCGGGAGACACGGTCAGACACTGGTGTAAAAACTACACAGCCAGTGTACTCCACTGGGGTAGGGGCGGGAGACACGGTCAGAAACTGGTGTACAAACTACAGAGCCAGTGTACTTCACTGGGGTGGGGGCGGGAGACACAGTCAGACACTGGTGTACAAACTACACAGCCAGTGTACTTCACTGGGGTAGGGACGGGAGACACAGTCAGACAGTGGTGTACAAACTACAGAGCCAGTGTACTTCACTGGGGTAGGGGTCGGGAGACACGGTCAGGCACTGGTGTACAAACTACACAGCCAGTGTATTTCACTGGAGTATGGGCGGGAGACACGGTCAGACACTGGTGTACAAACTACACAGCCAGTGTACTTCACTGGGGTGGGGGCGGGAGACACAGT
Source organism: Chirona hameri (assembly GCA_036785665.1). NCBI lineage: Eukaryota > Metazoa > Arthropoda > Thecostraca > Balanomorpha > Balanidae > Chirona > Chirona hameri. The sequence goes on from JAXIVJ010006620.1 coordinate 39,633, forward strand.
TAGACACTGGTGTACAAACTACAGAGCCAGTGTACTTCACTGGGGTAGGGGCGGGAGACACGGTCAGACACTGGTGTACAAACTACAGAGCCAGTGTACTTCACTGGGGTAGGGTCGGGAGACACGGTCAGGCACTGGTGTACAAACTACACAGACAGTGTACTTCACTGGGGTAGGGGCGGGAGACACGGTCAGACACTGGTGTACAAACTACAGAGCCAGTGTACTTCACTGGGGTTGGGGCGGGAGACACGGTCAGGCACTGGTGTACAAACTACACAGACAGTGTACTTCACTGGGGTAGGGTCGGGAGACACGGTCAGGCACTGGTGTACAAACTACACAGACAGTGTACTTCACTGGGGTAGGGGCGGGAGACACGGTCAGGCACTGGTTTACAAACTACAGAGCCAGTGTACTTCACTGGGGTAGGGGGCGGGAGACACGGTCAGGCACTGGTGTACAAACTACAGAGCCAGTGTACTTCACTGGGGTAGGGGCGGGAGACACAGTCAGACACTGGTGTAAAAACTACACAGCCAGTGTACTCCACTGGGGTAGGGGCGGGAGACACGGTCAGAAACTGGTGTACAAACTACAGAGCCAGTGTACTTCACTGGGGTGGGGGCGGGAGACACAGTCAGACACTGGTGTACAAACTACACAGCCAGTGTACTTCACTGGGGTAGGGGCGGGAGACACGTTCAGGCACTGGTGTACAAACTACAGAGCCAGTGTACTGCACTGGGGTAGGGTCGGGAGACACGGTCAGGCACTGGTGTACAAACTACACAGACAGTGTACTTCACTGGGGTAGGGGCGGGAGACACGGTCAGGCACTGGTTTACAAACTACAGAGCCAGTGTACTTCACTGGGGTAGGGGCGGGAGACACGGTCAGGCACTGGTGTACAAACTACACAGACAGTGTACTTCACTGGGGTAGGGGCGGGAAACACGGTCAGACACTGGTGTACAAACTACAGAGCCAGTGTACTTCACTGGGGTAGGGGCGGGAGACACGGTCAGACACTGGTGTACAAACTACAGAGCCAGTGTACTTCACTGGGGTAGGGGGGGGCGGGAGACACGGTCAGGCACTGGTGTACAAACTACACAGCCAGTGTACTTCACTGGGGTAGGGGCGGGAGACACGGTCAGACACTGGTGTACAAACTACAGAGCCAGTGTACTTCACTGGGGTGGGGGGGGGGGGGCGGGAGACACGGTCAGGCACTGGTGTACAAACTACACAGCCAGTGTACTTCACTGGGGTAGGGGCGGGAGACACGGTCAGACACTGGTGTACAAACTACACAGCCAGTGTACTTCACTGGGGTAGGGGCGGGAGACACGGTCAGGCACTGGTGTACAAACTACACACCAGTGTACTTCACTGGGGTAGGGACGGGAGACACGGTCAGATACTGGTGTACAAACTACACAGCCAGTGTACTCCACTGGGGTAGGGGCGGGAGACACGGTCAGACACTGGTGTACAAACTACACAGCCAGTGTACTCCACTGGGGTAGGGGCGGGAGACACGGTCAGACACTGGTGTACAAACTACACAGCCAGTGTACTCCACTGGGGTAGGGGCGGGATACACGGTCAGGCACTGGTGTACAAACTACAGATCCAGTGTACTTCACTGGGGTAGGGGCGGGAGACGCGGTCAGACAGTGGTGTACAAACTACACAGCCAGTGTACTTCACTGGGGTAGGGGCGGGAGACACGGTCAGACAGTGGTGTACAAACTACACAGCCAGTGTACTTCACTGGGGTAGGGGCGGGAGACACGGTCAGACAGTGGTGTACAAACTACACAGCCAGTGTACTTCACTGGGGTAGGGGCGGAAGACACGGTCAGACAGTGGTGCACAAACTACACAGCCAGTGTACTTCACTGGGGTAGGGGTGGGAGACACGGTCAGACACTGGTGTACAAACTACACAGCCAGTGTACTTCACTGGGGTAGGGGCGGGAGACACGGTCAGACACTGGTGTACAAACTACACAGCCAGTGTACTTCACTGGGGTAGGGGCGGGAGACACGGTCAGACACTGGTGTACAAACTACACAGCCAGTGTACTTCACTGGGGTGGGGGCGGGAGACACAGTCAGACACTGGTGTACAAACTACAGAGCCAGTGTACTTCACTGGGGTAGGGGCGGGAGACACGGTCAGACAGTGGTGTACAAACTACAGAGCCAGTGTACTTCACTGGGGTAGGGACGGGAGACACGGTCAGACACTGGTGTACAAACTACACAGCCAGTGTACTTCACTGGGGTGGGGGCGGGAGACACAGTCAGGCACTGGTTTACAAACTACACAGCCAGTGTATTTCACTGGGGTAGTGGCGGGAGACACAGTCAGGCGCTGGTGTACAAACTACACAGCCAGTGTACTTCACTGGGGTAGGGGCGGGAGACACAGTTAGATACTGGTGTACAAACTACACAGCCAGTGTACTTCACTGGGGTAGGGGGCGGGAAACACGGTCAGACAGTGGTGTACAAACTACAGAGCCAGTGTACTTCACTGGGGTAGGGGGGGGAGACACGGCCAGCCACTGGTGTACAAACTACACAGCCAGTGTACTTCACTGGGGTAGGGGGGGGAGACACGGTCAGACAGTGGTGTACAAACTACACAGACAGTGTACTTCACTGGGGTAGGGACGGGAGACACGGTCAGACACTGGTGTACAAACTACACAGACAGTGTACTTCACTGGGGTAGGGGCGAGAGACACAGTCAGACACTAGTCTACAAACTACACAGCCAGTGTACTTCACTGGGGTAGGGGCGGGAGACACAGTCAGACACTGGTGTACAAACTACACAGCCAATGTACTTCACTGGGGTAGGGGCGGGAGACACGGTCAGACACTGGTGTACAAACTACACAGACAGTGTACTTCACTGGAGTATGGGCGGGAGACACGGTCAGACACTGGTGTACAAACTACAGAGCCAGTGTACTTCACTGGGGTAGGGACGGGAGGCACAGTCAGACACTGGTGTACAAACTACAGAGCCAGTGTACTTCACTGAGGTATGGGCGGGAGACACGGTCAGACACTGGTGTACAAACTACAGAGCCAGTGTACTTCACTGGGGTAGGGGCGGGAGACACGGTCAGACACTGGTGTACAAACTACAGAGCCAGTGTACTTCACTGGGGTAGGGGCGGGAGACACAGTCAGGCACTGGTGTACAAACTACAGAGCCAGTGTACTTCACTGGGGTAGGGGGTGGGAGACACGGTCAGACACTGGTGTACAAACTACAGAGCCAGTGTACTTCACTGGGGTAGGGGCGAGAGACACGGTCAGACACTGGTGTACAAACTACACAGCCAGTGTACTTCACTGGGGTGGGGGCGGGAGACACAGTCAGACAGTGGTGTACAAACTACACAGCCAGTGTACTTCACTGGGGTGGGGGGGGGGGGGGGCGGGAGACACGGTCAGACACTGGTGTACAAACTACACAGCCAGTGTACTTCACTGGGGTAGGGACGGGAGACACAGTTAGACACTGGTGTACAAACTACAGAGCCAGTGTACTTCAATGGGAAGCAAACATACACAGAGTTACAGACGACTGACTGCACTTCACTGGCAAGCAAACATACACAGAGTTACAGACGACTGCACTTCACTGGCAAGCAAACATACACAGCGTTACAGACGACTGCACTTCACTAGCAAGCAGACCATGCGGTCAGACACTGAGTAACAGCTCTACGAATGGCACTGACCCGACTTATAATTTATTAATTTCACGGCAACGTTTTAAGTCTGGCAAGTAAGTTCGTTTTCAACTAACGTTAACTTTGATCTAGTCGTGCGTGGTTTTTCTCGTTCGGAGGAGTAAGTTCGAGCACAAAATACCTGATGGACACGAACAAAAACACGTCATGAGAAGGCAAAGTGAAACATTAAAATTCACAAACTTCTTGAACAGGGCATTTCAAAGGTGTTACAAAGAAACAAAGCAACATGATACATCAACGATCGAGGGCGGCTTTACCATCGTCCGACGAATAACATTGATTTGCTTAAAGGGAGTGTGCCTACTGTTTTGGAATGTCAACTATTTTTTCATACGGTAAGTAGCTATTGGTCCGATTATTGGATATGATAAAATTCACATTTGGAGCCCCTTTAGTTGAATTTTCACTTAGATTGTTTGTTGCTTATTTTGTGTTTCGATATCTATAAAACGATCGCCACTATAGTGATGTGATGTAAAACGGCGCACATAAGACAATACAATTACGGTCACATCATGCAAGATAGAGGCAAGTTTTGCACAGCATATGTGCAAGTTTCGTAGCTCTAAATTGATATCTTCGTCGAAAAATGGCAATCGGCCATCATCGAAAAGCATGATGGTCGTCCAGGCTCTGTTCGGCTGCTGCTATCAGCGCGCACGAGCTGTTTTGTCGAATTGCTATTGGCCGGCGCTAACAATATGCTAGCAGTTTAATCGATAGTTGCAGTGCTTCTAGTAGCGGAAGCCTTCTGGAGTCTACACGATAATTGTGTGATTCCATCACGTTCCTGGAATCTTTAGAATATCCCAGCAACTAAGGTAAATCTGGAAAAATGAAATAATGGCTCAATTCCGAAAATTATGTTCTACAGACCAGTGTCAACAACCCCAAATAAGCGATGACACTCCCTTTAAATTTCAAAAGCTTACCTACTCTTCAATCCAACCATGGTTCATGGCTGTTGACAAGATGGTACTGCACGCTTTTTATGACTCCAACAAATCAACTTAAGATTAAAATTAATAAAATCTGACACGAAAAAGTAACAACATATAAATATGGTCACAATATGTATCATCAACATTCCAATATAGTTAACGGAAGTCCAGGGGTGTTGGATCCTATTCAGTTCGGGGAGCTTCAGCCCCCTCAACCTGTAGCTAAGCCCCCTCAACTTAAAGACAGATGTTTGACATACAACAACAATACAAAGGGAAATATAAAGAAGTACCAAGACAAATACAAAATAAAAATAAGAGATTTTCTTGTATATCGAACGAAACCGCTCTTCACGATAGGTAAATCAGATGAGAAGTAACTTTTCATCTGATTTTCCCCATCGTGAAGAGCGGTTTCGTTCGATATACAAGAAAATATCGTATTTTTATTCTTGATTTGTCTTGGTACTTCTTTATCTTTTCCTTTGTTTTGGTATGATAGTCTGGACCTTATTTCTGCCCCCTCAACTGATTTTGAGAAACTACGCCCCTGCTGAAGTCAAATATGTGTATTCAAATATATGGTTAATCTTCAGGGTCATAAGTGAAAACGATGTCCATCCCCCAACACAAAATATATGGGCCCATTCACAGCTGAACAAGCAGGCAGTGAAGCGAAGCAAACGTACCGATCAGTCTGGCGCGTACAGCAGATACGCCATAGTCGCCGTGAATTTGAGATACAACTTCTATAACTGCCCGGTAGATGGCATCCTCGCTGATATCTAGTCTTGCGTGGTTTTTCTCGTCCGGAGGAGTAAGTTCGAGCACAAAATACCTGACGGACACGAAAAAAACACGTCATGAGAAGGCAAAGTGAAACATTAAAATTCAAAACGTCTTGAACAGGGCACTTAGACAAAGGCGTTACAAAGAAACAAAGCAACAGGATAAATCAACGATCGAGGGCGGCTTTACCATTGTCCGACGAATTGGTTTGTGAGAGAACTTGACCATCACCTTGATAACAAAAAACAATGGTGCAGCAAAAGGATGCGGGGTTTTCTGGGCGACAGCTGGCCAGTGGCGGATCTAGGTTTCGAGTTTGGGGAGGGGATTTCGCTCCGTTTCGTCAGCGAACAGTTGTTGACCGGGGGGGGGGGGGGCGGCGTCGGGTCGTCATCGCGAAGAGTCGTTGAGCGGGGGGGGGGACGGCGTCGGGTCGTCAGCGCGAAGAGTCGTTGAGCGGGGGAGGGTGGCGTCGGGTCGTTAGTGCGAAAGACTCGTTGAGCGGGGGGATGGGGGCAAATCACGACTTCCCGAAACATAAATCACAACCTCCCGGAACAGTTTGGGAGACAAAAACATACGTTTGCCTAACTATTTTTTTGTTTGTTTGTTTGGGGGGGCAATTGCCTGTTTTGCCCTAACGTAGATCCACCACTGCAGCTGGCTGTCCAGCAAAAGGCAAAACATGGGGAGCTGGAAGGCAAGGTTGTTAGGTACCTGGTACACCTATCAAATAAATGAGTGAAGCATAGTAATTATCAAGTGAGTCATGAACTATTCCTAAGAGCTAAGAAGTTCTTAGCATGCAAAGAAATGCTATTTGAAACAGAAAATGCTGATAACATACAAAATACAAACATATTTGTGTTCCCATTTCTGAACTAAGTATTGATGATTATTTGGTTTTAACACGCGCCCTGGTGGGGGGGGGGGGCGAAATCCGTCCACCCCTCCAGTTGTGTGCATACTGTTCAGAAATGAACTACCCACATTATGTCAAATTCTTGATCTCGGGTCATCTCAGGTCAGGTCACCAGACCAGGTCACGTGATGACCCCACCTCCAAAACGTTTGCGGTAGTACCGCAGCCACAGTTTTAGGCCGATCGGTTTCAATCTTGCAGGATTTGATAAAGTGATAGATAACTACAATTTGTGTATCTCGGATTTTTGTTATATCGGTGACCTAAGGTCAGGTCAATGTCGTGACCGCCAACCCTGTTTTGTCAATAACTATCGACATAATGCAGCTAGAGAAGTGAAAACGGTACCAATGTGTTCGTCTTGTCGAGACACGTCTCTCAATATATAACATAACTTACTTGGGAGTCGTTGAGCGGGGGGGGGACCTTGACCTGAGGTCAAATTTCTCAGTTGACCTAACCTAGTCAAAATCAATATGATTCGAAGCGCCTTGACGAGACAAACACGATGGCGTCAAACGTAATGCTTTATCTGTATTAGGTAAAAGGGTATTTGCGAAAAACAGTTTTGCCAAAAAATAGCATTGACATTTGATGACCTCTGGAGCCTAAACTATTGACCTGAGCTAAAATATGAGGACACCTTGTCGATTGCATTTTTTTCAAGAGCTTTCCATTGATTTTCCGTTTGTTCCTAGCTATCATAGTTCATGTGATATCTAGGGATTTCTGGAGCGATGTACTAAAACTGGAAAATCTGACCTTTGATGACCTCAATATTGACCTGACCTAAAAAATACCGATATACTTTCGATAGATTGTTTCGACCTATCTACCGCCGTTTTCCGCTTGTCGCTACGTTGCGTGTTTTTCGAAATCATGGGGAGGGGCGAAATCCGCCGCCCTCCCCCTCCCTCCCTCCTCCTCCTCTCCTCCCTCCTCCCCCTCCCCTCCCTCCCCGTCCCTCCCTCCCCCCCCCCCCCCCCCCTCCAGGGCGTGTAATTCGCAGAAGCTCTCCAGAACGCGTGTGGCTTAGGGCACTACAACTGTTGTGGTTCTTGGCGTCCAACACTTAATATTAGTTCAATAAAGATATGCAAAAATATTAAAAACACATATGTGTTAGGTGCATAATTCCAAATAATATTCATCCTTCAATTCAAACAAAGATTATATCAGTTTATATGTACATTTTAAAAGAAGCCAGCGAATACACATACACATCTGCAATTATTTGTAACTACTGAATGCTGTGAAACATAATGTGTGCTGTACCTTTGCAATGCATTGATATAATACAATACAATGTGAGGTAATGTAGGCAATGCAATGTAATGCATTGCATTGACCTAAAAAAACAAAGCTTACCTATTCTTCAATCGAACCATGGCTGTTGACAAGATGGAACTGCACTCTTTTTATGACTCAGACTCACCAACCTGTAAAGAACATACATGATTATGATTCAGATCTAATCACTTCAAATAAAGTGCTTACATTGGAACTCTGAGTGGCATCCTGAAATGCTGGCCAGAAAGGCAATAATCTAGCAGAGCTTTATCTGCTTTAACAAATATCTTAATGGTTTTGGTATCAAACATGTTTCAAATATCTTCGCTGACAAACATGCCCTGACAGAATGAATGGGATTCTGTATTTGTGTACACTTCACAACATTGAGTTGCATCAAATGAAGACTTTTTAGTGACTAACAAGGATGCAATAACAGTAAAATGCCAGAAGACCCATTGGTGCCAACTTGAATGCACAATCCCTGCCTAGGCTCAGTGAAGCTTATTGAGGAAATGTGAGCCAGTATGAGAAGCTCTAGGAAAGGTTGAGACACCATTGACATTGGGCAATCTCATTATGATAATCAGATTTAGTTAAATTGTGTGGTTGTAATTGGAAAGCTGCATGAATGAACTGGAAGAAATTATTAAGGCCATCCACAAATTATGTTATGCTAGGAGGGGGATGGAGGGTCTGGTCTGGGTCCAGCATAACTGGAGGCTGGAACATATCAAGGGGAGGGAGATTTTAAAGGGACATTGCCACCTTGCATGCCCATATGGAGTTTTTGGTGCGTATCAGTTGATTAAGCGTGTCCGATTTCACCTGCAAAATTTGGTTCCCGAAACTCCCCCCATTAGATAAAAAAAATACATTTGCACCACTCATGTTTGCCAAGCATTTGTAAGATTGGAGTGGCCACATCAGTATTTAGAATCACTTCTTTGCAGACTGTTATTTTCTTTTGAATGTTGCAAACTCAACATCACCATTCTGTCAGTGCACTTTCAAATTAAAAAGTGTATGCAGTTAATTATATTTTCAACAACCTTAGCCTGTCATAATAAAACAGCAAGCATTGCTATGCTTGTCTAGGAACCAGTGTCTAGGATCACTGGTCTAGGAACCAGTGATCACAATATGGTTAAATTCAATATCTCATCAGACATGAGGCCCAAAGATAACCTTATTATGGTTCCAAACTTCAGCTGGGCTGATTTTGATGGTATTAGAAATGACCTCGCACAGATAAAATGGAACGTTGAGTTGGCAGGTTTAGATGCATGTGAGGCCTGGAATGTTTTCAAAGCTAGATTAAGCCAAATTCAGAATCTGCATATACCCCTCAGGCACAAACGTAACAGAACCAAGGGCAAACCAGTTTGGCTTACCCCAGAAGTTAGGAGTGCTATACAAGCTAAAAGAAGTGCATTTGGCATTTTGAAGGGATCTTCACTAGATATAAATCAGAAGGCCTACCAGAATGCAAGAAATTCAGTTAAGAAAAAGGTCAGAGCAGCTAAAAGGGCAAAGGAACTTGATTTAGCTAGACATTGTAATGCAGATAGTAAGAAGTTCTTCAGTTTTTATAAGTTAAGTACAGTTTCCAAAAATATAGGTCCATTTAAGGTAGATGATGTGTTAGTTAGCAAGGACAGTGAAATGGTTGAAGTGCTTAATGATCAGTTGCAATCTGTCTTTACTATCGAGGACCAGAGTAGTATTGCAGCACTTCAGTCTGAGCTACAGACAGAGGAGACTATAGGAGAGCTAGGTGGCATAAGTAGTGAACTTGTTCTAGAATATCTAAAGAAAGTAAGGCCTAACAAGGCAGAAGGACCTGATGAAATCCATGCTAGACTTTTAAGAGAATCTGAAAGGGAGTTGTCGGTTCCATTAGCCATAATATTTTCTAAATCACTCGCAGATAGTAAAATTCCACTTGATTGGAAAAGAGCAAATGTTGTTCCTATTCATAAAAAGGGAGATAGAAGTAAAGAGGAAAACTATAGACCGGTTAGTCTGACCTCATTAGTCTGCAAGGTGCTTGAATCAATCATCAAAGATAAGATTGTTGAATTCTTGGAGCAAAATGAACTCATCAAGGATACACAGCATGGCTTTAGGAAGGGCCGTTCTTGTTTAACTAATCTTCTGGAGTTTTTGGATGTTGCAACAGATAGCTTTGATCAGGGTAAACAGCTAGATGTAGCTTTTCTTGATTTCAGTAAAGCATTTGACAAAGTCCCCCATACAAGACTGGGGTTGCAACTTAAAATTCATGGGATCAGGGGCAAGATTCTGGATTGGATAGAAACGTGGCTTTCAGGACGCCAGCAAAGGGTTATATTGAATGGGTGCCAATCACAATGGAAGGAGGTTCTCAGTGGGGTTCCACAGGGCTCAGTCCTGGGCCCATTGCTTGTTATAGTATTTGTGAATGCAATTGAGAACAGTATAGACAGCAAAGTCTTGAAATTTGCAGACGATCTAAAAGTTGTCAGGATTATTAGAGGAAAACATGATCAGGATATTTTTCAATCAGATCTGGACAAGCTAGTTGAGTGGTCTGAAGCATGGCAGATGAAATTCAATTTGAGTAAATGTAAGATTATGCACGCTGGACGGGTTAGCAGTAAACATAGGTATGAAATGGGTGGGCAGAAAATGGAGCAGATTGAAAAGGAAAGAGATTTAGGTGTCGTGGTAAACAATAGACTATCAGCGTCAGACCAGGTTGTAGAAGTTAGGAAAAGGCACTTAGAATGCTAGGGGCCATTAACAGAAATGTTTCCTACAAGAGTGAAAAGGTAATAACAAAACTGTATTGTGCATACGTTAGACCACATTTGGAGTATTGTGTACAAGCCTGGTCTCCAACATATGAGAAAGATTGCTGGTTGTTAGAAAGAGTTCAAAAAAGGGCAACAAAAATGGTTAATTGTCTTGGTAGTTTACCTTATGAAGATAGATTAAAGAAATTGGGTATGTTTTCACTTAGATATAGAAGGCTAAGAGATCTAATTGAAGTCTTAAAATTTGTAAATAGTCAGCATTCTGGATATTTAAAGGGTATGTTTGAGTTCAATAGGGAAAATCGAGGTAGAGGTCATCAGCATAAACTCATTATGAAACAAAGTAGGACTAGGCTACGACAGTCATTTTTCAGTAGAAGGGTTGTAGGACATTGGAATATGCTACCAGGGGATGTCGCTGATGCAGTGACACTTGCTTCCTTCAAAATTAGATTAGATAAATACTTTACAGAGAAGGGATTAGTTCATAAATACTTGTGGGATTAGCCTTCTTTTATGCAGGTAGAGTAAGGTGATTTGAAGGGGCGAGACTGGTGGAGGGGGGGGGGGTGGGGGTGGGGTGGGGTGCAACCTTGGATGGGCCCAAGAGGCTCTTTGTTGCACTTTTCTTTTATGTCTTTATGTCTTTATGTCTTTTATGGCTTGACTTTGGGACCGTAGGAGTTATATGACCTATACCTTATAACACAGATAGACTTTTCAAGGTCAAGTACCAGCAAATTTGTATGCTTCGGCTTTGGGCGGGCGCCAATACCACAGCCAAACTGGATGAGAGCGGCCATCATGAATCTAGTACTGAGCACAGCTGGGACCAACATTTTGGAGTCAGAAATAAATACAAAATGCTTTGCTGATACACTGCTTTAGGTGCTGCATGAGCGAGTTTGAGCTTGAGCATACATGATTGTTGATCCCCCACCATTCATTTAAATTGCTTTTTAGAAATCTTCCTGAGGTGGCAATATCCCTTTAAGGCAGCATAACAAACATGACACCAGCAATGCTCCTATCAGTACTGCAGATGCCTCCCTATGCAGAAATGAGATTTCAGAACAAAGATTGTATTCAGCACATAAGAGGAACCCATGAACCACTCACACATGTTCTCATTGACACAAGGTGGCATTGGTGATGGTGAAACTTCCTCATTCTCAGACTAGAAACAATTAGACATAAAGACATAAAGACATAAAAGAAAAGTGCAACAAAGAGCCTCTTGGGCCCATCCGAGGTTGCACCCCCCCATCCCCCCCCCCCCCCCCCTCCACCAGTCTCGCCCCTTCAAATCACCTTACTCTACCTGCATAAAAGAAGGCTAATCCCACGAGTATTTATGAACTAATCCCTTCTCTGTAAAGTATTTATCTAATCTAATTTTGAAGGAAGCAAGTGTCACTGCATCAGCGACATCCCCTGGTAGCATATTCCAATGTCCTACAACCCTTCTACTGAAAAATGACTGTCGTAGCCTAGTCCTACTTTGTTTCATAATGAGTTTATGCTGATGACCTCTACCTCGATTTTCCCTATTGAACTCAAACATACCCTTTAAATATCCAGAATGCTGACTATTTACAAATTTGAAGACTTCAATTAGATCTCCTCTTAGCCTTCTATATCTAAGTGAAAACATACCCAATTTCCTTAATCTATCTTCATAAGGTAAACTACCAAGACAATTAATCATTTTTGTTGCCCTTTTTTGAACTCTTTCTAACAACCAGCAATCTTTCTCATATGTTGGAGACCAGGCTTGTACACAATACTCCAAATGTGGTCTAACGTATGCACAATACAGTTTTGTTATTACCTTTTCACTCTTGTAGGAAACATTTCTGTTAATGGCCCCTAGCATTCTAAGTGCCTTTTTCCTAGCTTCTACAACCTGGTCTGACGCTGATAGTCTATTGTTTACCACGACACCTAAATCTCTTTCCTTTTCAATCTGCTCCATTTTCTGCCCACCCATTTCATACCTATGTTTACTGCTAACCCGTCCAGCGTGCATAATCTTACATTTACTCAAATTGAATTTCATCTGCCATGCTTCAGACCACTCAACTAGCTTGTCCAGATCTGATTGAAAAACATCCTGATCATGTTTTCCTCTAATAATCCTGACAACTTTTAGATCGTCTGCAAATTTCAAGACTTTGCTGTCTATACTGTTCTCAATTGCATTCACAAATATTATAAAAAGCAATGGGCCCAGGACTGAGCCCTGTGGAACCCCACTGAGAACCTCCTTCCATTGTGATTGGCACCCATTCAATATAACCCTTTGCTGGCGTCCTGAAAGCCACGTTTCTATCCAATCCAGAATCTTGCCCCTGATCCCATGAATTTTAAGTTGCAACCCCAGTCTTGTATGGGGGACTTTGTCAAATGCTTTACTGAAATCAAGAAAAGCTACATCTAGCTGTTTACCCTGATCAACGCTATCTGTTGCAACATCCAAAAACTCCAGAAGATTAGTTAAACAAGAACGGCCCTTCCTAAAGCCATGCTGTGTATCTTTGATGAGTTCATTTTGCTCCAAGAATTCAACAATCTTATCTTTGATGATTGATTCAAGCACCTTGCAGACTAATGAGGTCAGACTAACTGGTCTATAGTTTTCCTCTTTACTTCTATCTCCCTTTTTATGAATAGGAACAACATTTGCTCTTTTCCAATCAAGTGGAATTTTACTATCTGCAAGTGATTTAGAAAATATTATGGCTAATGGAACCGACAACTCCCTTTCAGATTCTCTTAAAAGTCTAGCATGGATTTCATCAGGTCCTTCTGCCTTGTTAGGCCTTACTTTCTTTAGATATTCTAGAACAAGTTCACTACTTATGCCACCTAGCTCTCCTATAGTCTCCTCTGTCTCTAGCTCAGGCTGAAGTGCTGCAATACTACTCTGGTCCTCGATAGTAAAGACAGATTGAAACTGATCATTAAGCACTTCAACCATTTCACTGTCCTTGCTAACTAACACATCATCTACCTTAAATGGACCTATATTTTTGGAAACTGTACTTAACTTATAAAAACTGAAGAACTTCTTACTATCTGCATTACAATGTCTAGCTAAATCAAGTTCCTTTGCCCTTTTAGCTGCTCTGACCTTTTTCTTAACTGAATTTCTTGCATTCTGGTAGGCCTTCTGATTTATATCTAGTGAAGATCCCTTCAAAATGCCAAATGCACTTCTTTTAGCTTGTATAGCACTCCTTACTTCTGGGGTAAGCCAAACTGGATTGCCCTTGGTTCTGTTACGTTTGTGCCTGAGGGGTATATGCCGATTTTGAATTTGGCTTAATCTAGCTTTGAAAACATTCCAGGCCTCACATGCATCTAAACCTGCCAACTCAACGTTCCATTTTATCTGTGCGAGGTCATTTCTAATACCATCAAAATCAGCCCGGCTGAAGTTTGGAACCATAATAAGGTTATCTTTGGGCCTCATTTCTGATGAGATATTGAATTTAACCATATTGTGATCACTGGTTCCTAGACCTGCACAAATACTTATGTCACTAACTAGATCACTGTTGTCTGAGAATACAAGGTCTAGAATGGAGCAATGTCTGGTTGGCTCTGTTACAAACTGATGCATGAAAAGCTCCTCTTCAAAGATTTGCCTATACAACCTACACTCATTTGTTTCCTCTGCTATACTTTCGTATCCTCTTAAGTTAAAATCTCCCATAATAAGACACTGAGCCCGAAAGTTCCTACGTATTTCCTCACAAATATCTTGGTCTGTTTCAGCTTGGGAGTTCCTTGGAAGATTCCCTGGTCTGTAAAATGCACCTATCCTCAACCTTCCTCTGTTTCCTGTACCAATTTTAATGTCAAGCCAGATTGATTCTACTTCTTTTACTTTACTAGAATCATCAACTCTAGTAGTGCAGTACAAGCTATTTACATATACAAACACTCCGCCTCCCTGCCGTGATTCTCTGCAGTATGAGAACATGTTATACCCTTGTAACTCGAAATCCTGTAGCCTATCCCTATTATACCCCTCACTAACCCATGTCTCGGTTACACAAATGATATCAGGCTTTTCAAGGGCAACATAACACTCAAACTCATCAAATTTAGACCTAATACTTTGGGCATTCAGCAACACACATGTGATCTTATACTTTGAGCTGACTCTACTAATTCTGAGGGAATTATGATCTACTGTCCTATTCTGACATGAACTTCTACCAATGCTTACTTCTTGATGCCCTAGTACTAGCGTCCCTGAACCCCCCCCCCCCCCCCCCCCCCCCCCTCCTACCTAGTTTCCCTGAATGACACTTCTGTAGGCATCTCCCAAAGCCCTTGCCCCCTCATCCGATAAGTGAAGCCCATCCTTCATATAGTACCTATGCCACTCATAGAACTGATCCCATAAGTCTACATAACTAAGCCCCATAGCTGAACATAAGTTCTGAACTGAGCTGTTCACAGACAGAGCTCTCGAGTACCACTCCTCACTGGCTCCACAGCGAGGGAGGATGCCAGTCACAATGACTGGTTTCCTGGACTCCTTCAACCTCTGCAGCAGGCTCCGGTACTCCGCTACTATTCTCACACTCTGCCTAGGTCCTATGTTGTTCACCCCCACCTGTATTATAACTGTCTCCGGGCTACTCCTACCCAGTTCTGCCTCAATGACAGGGCCCATATCAACTACTTTTGCCCCCGGTTTAACTATACATTTGTCCCTCTTCCCACAGAATGTTCGCCTTAAGGGCCTTACCCTTGAGTCCCCAACCACTAAATGCTGAATCTGTACCTTGTCACTTTCAGCTGCTGACTCTAACGCACTGAACCTATTTGCTAGTGTAACCTGCTGATGTTCCCTGGGGCTGTACTGCCTGACTCTACCCTGAACTTTTGTCCATCCCTCCTGATCCCCTTCCCTCTTCCTCCTCCAGATTCTGGTACCACCCTCCATTACCCAGCACCCCTCCTCATCCTTACTGTCTGTGGCCCTAGCATTACTTTCCACAATGTTGGGTCAACAGAAACGTGACCCTCCAACACACTTCCAAACCCCAGCCGCACTATCCACCTTTGCCTTATCCTCCTCCCTTATGCCCCTATCAGAACTACCACTGGTCCCTGATCCTGTAGGCTCCTTTTCTGACCCCCTAACCACAATCTGCGCATACGTTCCTTGGTCAGGAGCTACACCCTCTTGCGGCTCATCTCTACACCTACACTTACTTAACTGCGCCTCAAGCTCCGCTACTCTAGCCTGGAGGGCCTCTAGCTCTGCTACCTTCGCCTGCATCCTAGTCATGCTCATTTGAATACACTAGTAACTTAGGTATATAACTTAGGTACTATGCACTTTTCAATACTTTACTAACTTAACTTAACTTTTTTTGTTTTTTGTTTTGTTTGTTTTTTCTTCTTCTAAACCTTAACTAGATCTAGGTAAAGCTAGTAACACAAATCAGCTATGAGTGCACCTAATACTAGACTAAATATCTAATCCTTAAATAAACTGAATACTAAATACACCTTAATTATCCCTAATTTTCTAAAATATCTACTTATCCAACCCTGCAACTAATAACACAAAAATGAATTAACAAGTTGACTTGATTATCAGACTAGAAACAGGCCATCGTCACCTAATAATCTGGTGACATAGCCATTCAGCATTCCAGAGCCCTCCTGTGAGATGCTGTGAGGTTAAAAATGTCATGGAGTACAATTTATTTTCTGATGTTACACTTTGCATTAGCAAAATGAGGGGGAAGGAGATTAGTGCTGTCCATGACCCTGCAGTTGGTTGCGGTTCAGCGGTCAGCAGCAGTGGAGATAACGAAAAGTGGGGATGAGGCGAAAGGTATGGCATCACACTGCTGTCAGCTACAGTTCCGGCAGTCGATATGAAGCAACCACAGGATGAAATGTCATGTTAAGTGGCAAATTGTTTGAGGGGATTGCTAAAGATGGCTGAAAATTTTAACAATTTATGGATGGCCCCTTAGCAGCAGGCATAAAAAGAAACTTGTGGCTAGTTGGGGTAAGCAAGCAAAAGCATTGGTGAGTTAATTTGACTTTGTAACCCTTGCTCATCAAAAAATAAAAATACCAAAATGCAAATCTAGTTACATATTCAACTCCTTGGTTTCTTCAGACAGCCTAACAGTGGGTGAGTTAGTCATTATCTTACTTACCATCAAAAATATTAACTACCAAAGAAATTCAGCAAATTGACTGGAATAAAGACCTGTAGCAGGGGGGTCTAAGCCGGCTAAGGGTCAAATCACGTTGATCCAACACGCAATAAACGACCTTACAAACACACATGCATTTTCCGTAAATACTGCGTCAGTTTTAGTCTCTAGCATTTCGAAATGCGTTGAATAATTTGCTACCAAATGTTACTACCAAATTCATAATTTTTTAGAGCTCCTTGGTTTAGAGATGCAAACTTACCTTTGAAGAATGCCCTGCGTCTGAGCCCGAACAGAGCGGTAGTTAAGGGCGGATCCAGAATGGGTGGTTTGGGTCAGTTTGGGGGGGGGAAATACCAGAAAGTCTCGCACAATTCTAAAAACTCATCGGCTTTCACTTGTTTATGCATCGATAACTGATTTAAAACAAACTTTGCTTAGTAAAAGTTGCTTAGATTTTATATTATCTCAGGAAATTGTCAAATTTGCGTCGATTTCAGGTGGTTTGGGGGGCATGGCCCCGTGCCCCCCCCCCCCCCCCCCCATAGGCATGGTCCATTGCAAGAAATTCGTTCATGACCATGGGCGTAACCACCACTGGGGTCGGGGGGACGCGTCCCCCCCCCCCCCCCCCCCCCCCCCAACATTTTCGGATTTTTACATTACGCCTATGGGCGTTGCATGGAAAGAATCGACTTCAAAGTGCCTCCGTCCCCCGTCCCCCCTACTTTCGGAAGGTGGTTACGCCCATGTTCATGACAGTTGGTACCTTCAAAAGTTATCGCCGAAAATTAGGGTGCCAAATGGTCTGCCGTCAGTGGTGGAACTTTATGAAATCGGTTGGGGGAGCCCAACGGCCGAATGCTCAAGTTGAAACTAAACGTCCAATACTATATATATATATGCATATGTAGTGTATAATTATTATATAATATACGTATTATAAAACTATTACAATTATTATAATTGTGGAACTATTTTGTCCGTTTCATACAGGGAAAAATACCATTTTTTTATTCTCCAATTTCCTTGTTTCATACCATAAAATTGAAAATTACTTCACTGAAGTTGATAGGTAAACACTGACTGGTCATAGCATTTTTTGAAGGACAGCAACACAATTTTGAAGCCGTTAAATGTTAAATTATCGCCATCAGTGGCCAATTAAAGGGTCATTGCCACCTCGCAGGCCAATATGGAGTTATTGGTGTGTATCGGCCGATTAAGCGTATCCGATTTCACCTGCAAAATTTGGTTCCCGAAACTCCCCCCATAAGATTAAAAAATACATTTTCACCAGTCATGCTTGCCAAGCATTCATAAAGTTGGAGTCGCGACATCACTATTTAGAATCACTTCTTTGCAGACTGTTATTTTCTTTTGAATGTTGCAAACACAACATCACAATTCCGTCAGTGCACTTTAAAATTAAAAAGTGTATGCGGTTAATTATATTCTCAACAACCTTAGCCTCTTTCATAATAAAACAGCAAGAATTGCTATGGGTCGACTTTGGGACCGTAGGAGTTATGTGACCTATACCTTATAACACAGATATACTTTTCAATGTCAAGTCTCTGCGAATTCGTACGGGCTTGGGGGGGGGGGGCGCCAATACCACAGCCAAACTGGATGAGAGCGGCCATCATGAATCTAGTACTGAACACAGCTGGAACCAACGTTTTGGAGTCAGAAATAAATACAAAATGCTTTGCCGATACACTGCTTTATGTGCTGCAGGAGCAAGTTTGAGCTTGAGCATACATGATTGTTGATCCCCACCATTCATTTAAGTTGCTTTTTAGAAATCCTCCGGAGGTGGCAATATCCCTTTAAGAATGCATCTGAAAAACACGTTCCTCATACATAATTGTCACATGCCAGACGGAGTCGGCAAAATTTAACTTACTCCGACTCCGGCAAAAATATCGACTTCAATAGACTCAGATTACGACTCCGAGTCTGCAAGACTGCTTCCGACCGACATGGCTCTCTCAGCCCGTTTAAGGGCTCTCCAGAATGGCCGAGAGCTTTCTCAGACTTGCACAGGGCCCTCTTAGGTCTGACAATGGCCCTCTTAGACAAGCGTAAGGCCCTCTCAGAACAGACGGTGGTCATCTCTGGTCGACCGATGATCCTCTCAAAGAAGCGGAGGGTCCTCTCTTAGGGACTTAGGGCTCTCTTAGACCGGAAAAGCGCCCCCTCCCCCTGGACGATTAAGGGTCCTTTCAAACTGGTAAACATACCTTTCAGACAGGCATAGGGCCGTCTCAGGCATGACAAAGGTCATTTCAGAACGACAAGGAGCCTAAGGCTCTAAGGCCTGGAAAATACTGTATAAAACCAACTGATGCCCCTCTCAGACCGCTGGGTTCTTTCCGGCCTAGACAATGGCCCTCTAAGACCAGTCTGGGGCCCGCTCAGGCCTGGCAAGAGCCACTCGAGCCGACCGATGGCCCCCTCAGACCGACTGAGTTCTCATTCAGGCCGACCAAGGGCCCCCTCAAGCCGACCAAGGGACCCTCAAGTCGACCGAGAGTCCCCTAAGGCCGACAGAAGAGTCCCACAGACACACTAGGGACCCCTTTAGGCCGACCGAGGGGCAATCAGGCCGACTAAGGGCCCCTCAGGCCAACCGAAGGCCTCCTCAAGCTGACCGAAGGCCCCTCAGGCCGTAAAAGCACCTCCTGAAACTGACCGAAGGCACCTCAGGCGGAATTTTTTATCTTGCAAGTCGACTAAGACGACCGAGGGCCCTTCAAGCCGACCGAGAGCCGCCTGAGGCCGCCAGAGGACCCCCTCAGGCAGACCAATGGCCCATTCAGGCCGCCTGAGAGCCCTCAGGCCGACCAAGGAACCCTCATACTGAAAACAAACTTCAAGCTGGCTGAGGTCCCTTCAGACCGAACGAGAGCCACTCAGGCCGACCGAGGATTCCTCAGACCAACGAAAGGCCCCCTCAAGCTGACCGAGGGTCCCTCACGCCGACCGAGGTCCCCTCAGGCATGCCGAGGGCCCACTCAGGCATACCGAGGGCCACTTAGGCTAAGCGAGAGCCACTCAGGCCAACCGAGGGCCCCTTAAGCCCACTCAGGGCCCCTCACGCCAACCGAGGTCCCCTCAGGTATACCGAGGGCCACTCAGGCCGTCTGAGGTACCCTCAAGCCGACAAAGGGTCCTTCAGGCCGAGAAAGAGCCCCTTAGACCGAATAAAAGCTCCTCAGACCGACCAAGGGCCCCCTCAAGCCGGCTGAGGTTCCCTCAAGCCGATCGAGGGCCCCTCAGGCCAACCGAGCTCCCACCCAGGCCGACCGAGGACCACTCCAGGCCGACAGAGTCCCCCCCCCACCCCTCCGCAGGCCGAAGCGGAGCTCGTCAGTCCGACTGGACACACCTCAGGCCAACCAAGGGCCCCTCAAGCCGGCCGAGGTTCCCTCAAGCCGGCCGAGGTTCCAAACAATTCAAACAAACAACAGTTCAAACAATGGCTCCTTAGACCGACTGGAACCCCCTCGGGTGGACGAAGGAATCCCTCAAGTCGACGGAGTGCCCCCTCAGATCGACCGAGCTCCCTCCAGGCCCAACGACGCTCGCTCATGCTGACCGAGGGTTCGTTTGGTCAACCAAGGACCCACTCAGGCCGACCTCGGTTAACCTCCTGGAAGAGCCATGGACCCCTGCCCCCCTGGCCACGATGACCCCCATACCCGATGCCCTTGCCCCTTTGATGGCACGATCCCCTCGATGCTCCTCCGGATCAAACTATTATTTTAGCATGGATGTTGGATATTTAGGATATTGCGATAGCAGAGAGCCAAAAAGGCTGCATAAAATATCAGCCTTATTTCAGGTAACCAATATATTTATAACAAATTCCATTGAACACCATTTAAATAGAGCACTCTGATCGCTAATTCGTCATGCTCCATGCCTCCGCTATTCGCTAATCTGAACGCTTGAACCTTGTATCTACGGACTTGTTAGCAGAAGAGAATCCATGCTACCAACTTACCCATTATATCATAATCGAACAGCAGTCGCAGATGGAATCGCAATGCTCGTATACTTCTAAGATGGAATACTCCTCAGATGGAATCACATCTTGATATGATGAATTACGCAAAATTAAAAACAGAACAATCTATACGGGTAGTCCTTTAAAATTTTAGAGGGGCACAAATTTTGGAAAACATTGGGGGGGCCCGCAGCACCATTGGGGGGGCTCAGCTCAGCATTGGGGGGGGGGGGGGGGCTCGGGCCCTCCCAAAGAGATATAAAGTTCCGCCCCTGTCTGCCGTTCATAGGCGGCAGAGCGGGGGGGGGGGGCACGGGGGCACCTTGCCCCCTTGAATTTGCAAGGGGTGGCACCCATATCAAAGTCCCCTCCTCCTTAAATTTTGTATGGCTAAGATAACTATGATAGATATTGACGTAAAACTTACCGTACTTTATGCTACATCAATTATACGTCTTCTAAAAAAAATCAATGAAATTGATGTAGTACCGTGGGAGATAATGACGATTTAATGACGTCATGTCATATTTTTTTTGTGTGGAAAAATGATACATGTTTGAAAAACCATAGAAAATCGAGGTTTGATGAAAATTACAAATACAAAGTCAAAAGAAAGAAATTACATTTTCGTTCAAATGGCTATCTCGGATTTGTGAGAAGAAAAAATTTACCCCGAAAAAAATCCAAACACTTTTCCCGGGAAAATTTCCACAAAATCAAAATATTGAAAATATAAAAAAACGGAATATACATTAGAGAAACAAATATGGAAGATATCCAAACCAAATTTAAAAGCAATGTCTTTATTTTTTACTGACTTGTCCCGGGTCGTTCAGGAGGGCGCTTAGACGACCCCCCCTTCCACACACACACACACACACACACACACACACACACACACACACACACACACACACACACACACACACACACACACACACACACACACACACACACACCCACACCCACACCCACACCCACACCCACACCCACACCCACACCCACACCCACACCCACACCCACACCCACACCCACACCCACACCCACACCACACCCACACCCACACCCACACCCACACCCACACCCACACCCACACCCACACCACACCCACACCCACACCCACACCCACACCCACACCCACACCCACACCCACACCCACACCCACACCCACACCCACACCCACACCCACACCCACACCCACACCCACACCCACACCCACACCCACACCCACACCCACACCCACACCCACACCCACACCCACACCCACACCCACACCCACACCCACACCACACCCACACCCACACCCACACCCACACCCACACCACACCCACACCCACACCCACACCCACACCCACACCCACACCCACACCCACACCCACACCCACACCCACACCCACACCCACACCCACACCCACACCCACACCCACACCCACACCCACACCCACACCCACACCCACACCCACACCACACCCACACCCACACCCACACCCACACCCACACCCACACCCACACCCACACCCACACCCACACCCACACCCACACCCACACCCACACCCACACCCACACCCACACCCACACCCACACCCACACCCACACCCACACCCACACCCACACCCACACCCACACCCACACCCACACCCACACCCACACCCACACCCACACCCACACCCACACCCACACCCACACCCACACCCACACCCACACCCACACCCACACCCACACCCACACCCACACCCACACCCACACCCACACCCACACCCACACCCACACCCACACCCACACCCACACCCACACCCACACCCACACCCACACCCACACCCACACCCACACCCACACCCACACCCACACCCACACCCACACCCACACCCACACCCACACCCACACCCACACCCACACCCCACCCACACCCACACCCACACCCACACCCACACCCACACCCACACCCACACCCACACCCACACCCACACCCACACCCACACCCACACCCACACCCACACCCACACCCACACCCACACCCACACCCACACCCACCACACCCACACCCACACCCACACCCACACCCACACCCACACCCACACCCACACCCACACCCACACCCACACCCACACCCACACCCACACCCACACCCACACCCACACCCACACCCACACCCACACCCACACCCACACCCACACCCACACCCACACCCACACCCACACCCACACCCACACCCACACCCACACCCACACCCACACCCACACCCACACCCACACCCACACCCACACCCACACCCACACCCACACCCACACCCACACCCACACCCACACCCACACCCACACCCACACCCACACCCACACCCACACCCACACCCACACCCACACCCACACCCACACCCACACCCACACCCACACCCACACCCACACCCACACCCACACCCACACCCACACCCACACCCACACCCACACCCACACCCACACCCACACCCACACCCACACCCACACCCACACCCACACCCACACCCACACCCACACCCACACCCACACCCACACCCACACCCACACCCACACCCACACCCACACCCACACCCACACCCACACCCACACCCACACCCACACCACACCCACACCCACACCCACACCCACACCCACACCCACACCCACACCCACACCCACACCCACACCCACACCCACACCCACACCCACACCACACCCACACCCACACCCACACCCACACCCACACCCACACCCACACCCACACCCACACCCACACCCACACCCACACCCACACCCACACCACACCCACACCCACACCCACACCCACACCCACACCCACACCCACACCCACACCCACACCCACACCCACACCCACACCCACACCCACACCCACACCCACACCCACACCCACACCCACACCCACACCCACACCCACACCCACACCCACACCCACACCCACACCCACACCCACACCCACACCCACACCACACCCACACCCACACCCACACCACACCACACCCACACCCACACCCACACCCACACCCACACCCACACCCACACCCACACCCACACCCACACCCACACCCACACCCACACCCACACCCACACCCACACCCACACCCACACCCACACCCACACCCACACCCACACCCACACCCACACCCACACCCACACCCACACCCACACCCACACCCACACCCACACCCACACCCACACCCACACCCACACCCACACCCACACCCACACCCACACCCACACCCACACCCACACCCACACCCACACCACACCCACACCCACACCCACACCCACACCCACACCCACACCCACACCCACACCCACACCCACACCCACACCCACACCCACACCCACACCCACACCCCACCACACCCACACCCACACCCACACCCACACCCACACCCACACCCACACCCACACCCACACCCACACCCACACCCACACACCCACACCCACACCCACACCCACACCCACACCCACACCCACACCCACACCCACACCCACACCCACACCCCACACCCACACCCACACCCACACCCACACCCACACCCACACCCACACCCACACCCACACCCACACCCACACCCACACCCACACCCCACACCCACACCCACACCCACACCCACACCCACACCCACACCCACACCCACACCCACACCCACACCCACACCCACACCCACACCCACACCCACACCCACACCCACACCCACACCCACACCCACACCCACACCCACACCCACACCCACACCCACACCCACACCCACACCCACACCCACACCCACACCCACACCCACACCCACACCCACACCCACACCCACACCCACACCCACACCCACACCCACACCCACACCCACACCCACACCCACACCCACACCCACACCCACACCCACACCCACACCCACACCCACACCCACACCCACACCCACACCCACACCCACACCCACACCCACACCCACACCCACACCCACACCCACACCCACACCCACACCCACACCCACACCCACACCCACACCCACACCCACACCCACACCCACACCCACACCCACACCCACACCCACACCCACACCCACACCCACACCCACACCCACACCACACCCACACCCACACCCACACCCACACCCACACCCACACCCACCACACCCACACCCACACCCACACCACACCCACACCCACACCCACACCCACACCCACACCCACACCCACACCCACACCCACACCCACACCCACACCCACACCCACACCCACACCCACACCCACACCCACACCCACACCCACACCCACACCCACACCCACACCCACACCCACACCCACACCCACACCCACACCCACACCCACACCCACACCCACACCCACACCCACACCCACACCCACACCCACACCCCACACCCACACCCACACCCACACCACACCCACACCCACACCCACACCCACACCCACACCCACACCCACACCACACCCACACCCACACCCACACCACACCCACACCCACACCCACACCCACACCCACACCCACACCCACACCCACACCCACACCCACACCCACACCCACACCCACACCCACACCCACACCCACACCCACACCCACACCCACACCCACACCCACACCCACACCCACACCCACACCCACACCCACACCCACACCCACACCCACACCCACACCCACACCCACACCCACACCCACACCCACACCCACACCCACACCCACACCCACACCCACACCCACACCCACACCCACACCCACACCCACACCCACACCCACACCCACACCCACACCACACCCACACCCACACCCACACCCACACCCACACCCACACCCACACCCACACCCACACCCACACCACACCCACACCCACACCCACACCCACACCCACACCCACACCCACACCCACACCCACACCCACACCCACACCCACACCCACACCCACACCCACACCCACACCCACACCCACACCCACACCCACACCCACACCCACACCCACACCCACACCCACACCCACACCCACACCCACACCCACACCCACACCCCACACCCACACCACACCCACACCCACACCCACACCCACACCCACACCCACACCCACACCACCCACACCCACACCCACACCCACACCCACACCCACACCCACACCCACACCCACACCCACACCCACACCCACACCCACACCCACACCCACACCCACACCCACACCCACACCCACACCCACACCCACACCCACACCCACACCCACACCCACACCCACACCCACACCCACACCCACACCCACACCCACACCCACACCCACACCCACACCCACACCCACACCCACACCCACACCCACACCCACACCCACACCCACACCCACACCCCACCCACACCCACACCCACACCCACACCCA
>JAXIVJ010006621.1:0-65733 GCA_036785665.1 Chirona hameri
GAATTAGTTTGGCTAAATTATCAAGATATAACACACACAAATCAAAAGTAATATATTTCGAAAACATAGACTCGCATATTCAGTATAGATTGCAAGAAGTGGCGCGGATTTCAAAAGTGGTGCATGTTGTTATGACATTGTGTGTTGTTTCGAAAGAAGATGTAAAAGACTCTGAACTTATGTAAAAATAATTATTTATCAAAGTAGTAAGTAGAATTGTACCTAATGATTATCCTATAATTGTTTGCATAACTAGCATAATACTGTAAATGGCGAAGGGTTGGCTCGCTGGTCCAGTAACGCTGCTTTTAACACATGCGTACACCATGTGAAGCTTTTCGACAACGCACCAAATTTCAGGATAAAACTTCAAATATATTCGGCAGGGGGAGTCCGTACAACCTAACGGAGTATGCTGTGAGTAATTTCTCGACATGACCTTCAAAACTGGTATCCCAGTGTAAAACCCCTATGATAAAGGTGACTGATTTCCTTTAACGCCAATAATTTCGCTTACCTTCTAGTTTGTTTACGTGAATTCAATAAGACGATGATTTATAGGAATTACAATATTCGCATCTGCCTACTCCTAATTCTTTTCCAATTTTAGTATCATTTTCAACGAGTCGTCTTTTAAATGTTTTTACATTTTCGTCTTTTGATTGTTTTAATTAATTAATTTGTTTTAATTGTCGTCAATATCAGGCAGATGTTTATGTTTACATCGCTGTACTAGGGACTGCGCATATGACGCACCGGAGCCTTTCCTCACTCGTCGCCATCGACTCACGGCCATCCCCTACCGACCGACAGACGAACCAGCCGCCAGCCGTCGCCACCAGCGCCGGCGCCGTGATGCTGACCAAGCCGGACCTGAACGAGACGGACTCCGCAGCTGAGTACGACGCCCGCTTCACACCACAACGCCACGCCTTCCTTCACCCGTGTCCCGACACCCCGCCGCCGACCGACCCCGACTCCGACTCGGCGCCCGACTCCGACCCCGACTCCGACCCCGCGACCAGGCCATTTGAACTCAATGGTCGCGCCACACCACTGCAAACCGCTCCGTCGACCGGTGGCCGCTACTCGGCCCACACCGCCTCTGAACTCAGCAGTGAGTCGGAGCTGGACGGGCAGCGACAGCAGCGGTGTCTCGACGCTGGTGATTCCGCCAGCTCGTCAGACGCCCGCCCACTCACCACATGGCGACCCGTTGTACCAGAACGTCGGGCCTGTGTACCAGAACGTGGGAGAGGTGTGGCGGCCGGCGTCGCCGGGAGCTCGTGGTTTACAGGCGGCCCGTGTCGGCGGACCCGTTCCCCCCGCAGTTTCAGTGTGTTCGGGGCCGGGTCGCCCGGTCCGGATGAGCTATTCCTATTGGGACGCGCGCGGTCACAGCCGCTGCTGGAACCGCTGGAGACGGCCATTTGAGGTTGGACCTGAGTGAGACACATTTCATTAGAGCCCCATTGGACTCACTAAGGGGCATGTGGGGTTCATAACGATTCCATTATCCATGCTCACTTGCTGTCGGTCGAAGAGGAGCCTACAATGGAACCCACACGGTGCTCGCGCAAATTCCAGTTTGGTGCTGTGAGCGCGACTGACTTTGGAGCCACAGCGTTGTGTATGGAGTTCACCCATAGCTGGGCAATCCCATCCAGGCCTACACCGACCTTGGCATGGCGAACTTACATGTGCTCTGCTTAGTGTCAGTGGTGTCAGTGGTGTCGCCGCAGAGACAGGCTGGTGATCAAGGAATGGTGTCAGTGTTGGTGTCAATGGTGTCGCCGCAGACACATGCTGTTGATGAAGGAATGGTGTCAGTGTTGGTGTCAGCGGTGTCGCCGCAGACAGGCTGGTGATCAAGGAATGGTGTCAGTGTTGGTGTCAATGGTGTCACCGCAGACATGCTGGTGATGAAGGAATGGTGTCAGTGTTGGTGTCAGTGGTGTCGCCGCAGACACATGCTGGTGATCAAGGAAGTCAGTGTTGGGGTCAATGGTGTCGCCGCAGAGACAGGCTGGTGATCAAGGAGTCATTGCGCTGTACAGCTGCGTCAGGAGCCCTAGAGTCAGGTGCTGTTCATGTGTGTACATGTGGGTGTCATGAGACGTCCCAGGTCAATGGAGGAGGACCTCACGGACACAGGAAGCTTCCAAGACTGAGTTGGATGGTACCAGAGAAGATATGTGCGGAGGCGTGATTGTTGTGGATAACTCATAAATGTCGGTCAATGGTACCAGAGAAGATGCGTGCGGAGGCGTGATTGTTGTGGATAACTCATAAATGTCGGTCAATGGTACCAGAGAAGATGCGTGCGGAGGCGTGATTGTTGTGGATAACTCATAAATGTCGGTCAATGGTACCAGAGAAGATGCGTGCGGAGACGTGATTGTTGTGGATAACTCATAAATGTCGGTCAATGGTACCAGAGAAGATGCGTGCGGAGGCGTGATTGTTGTGGATAACTCATAAATGTCGGTCAATGGTACCAGAGAAGATGCGTGCGGAGGCGTGATTGTTGTGGATAACTCATAAATGTCGGTCATCTGGAAACAACATGGAGACGAACGTAGTGCCAGCTGTGTGAGTCAGATGTATTGAGTATACATCTGTACAACAGGCGGTGTGACCACCCTGTCATTGATGTCGATTGTGTAGTGACTCAGGTTAGTTGAGTCAGTGCCAGAACAGGGAATAGAGTCAGAGCTTAAATTCATCGTCATATTCCGTGAGTTGTTGTATTCAGCTGTAAACAGTGTTCTTTTGTGTGTTTGCCGGTAAATAAGGGAAATCATATTTAGTTAATAGGATACACTTGTTAATAGATGTTGGTGGCTTGACACTGCCAATTTTTAACTAATTTAGCCAAGTTAGCGGTAAAGGCTTCGAAATCAAATCTTCGAAACGAAATATTTGTGAAACCGTTTCAAAATAACTCAGTGGACCAGGGTAGATCTCCTTGGTTGGCAAACGTTATCAAAATGTTTTAATTATATAGGGTTATATATATATATATATATATAT
The DNA here is from genome assembly GCA_036785665.1 of Chirona hameri. Lineage (NCBI taxonomy): Eukaryota > Metazoa > Arthropoda > Thecostraca > Balanomorpha > Balanidae > Chirona > Chirona hameri. Next base: position 3,034 of record JAXIVJ010006621.1, read on the forward strand.
ATATATATATATATATATATATAATATATATATATATATATATATATATATATATATATATATATATATATATATATATATATATATATATATATATATATATATATATATATATATATATATATATATATATATATATATATATATATACTATATATATATATATATATATATATATATATATATATATATATATATATATATATATATATATATATATATATATATATATATATATATATATATATATATAATATATATATATATATATATATATATATATATATAATATATATATATATATATATATATATATATATATATATATATATATATATATATATATATATATATATATATATATATATATATATATATATATATATATATATATATATATATATATTGTATCCCTTAACTAGTGACTACTAGTCCACTAGCCAGTCATTTCGCATCTCACCTGGCAGAGCTATCCTTGACTCCTTCCTTGTAGCCGGCGCATATTTGGCTACTTTGACCTTCTTCTTGGCTTCTGTGAACCAGGCCTGACACGTCTCGGGGACAGGATGGGCAGTTCTGTTCCATGCAGAGTGTCTGCCCGGCTGCACTGGCGGATCCAGGGCGGGGGGGGGGGCATCAGGGGTAAATGCCCCCCCCCCCGCAAGAATCTGGGGAGGGGGGACATTCAACACAAGTATCCCCCCCGCGCGTTCCCAATTTATCGTAAAATCGTAATCATTGTCTTGGCAGCAGTCAAAATCCAGCTATCCACAGTCAAAAACCTGAAAATTTCGCAATTGCTTATGCAAATGTGGAAAATGGGAAAATGAATTCCATTAGATGTGTCTGGCAGAGGCACTCCTTGGCGGTAATTGCTGGCACTGCCAGATCCAGGGGGCATCAGGCGAAAATCACCCCCTTCCTCCACAGGAACCTGAGAGGATTATTCCATACAAGTACCCCCCCCCCCCCCCCGCTCGCGTTCCCTGCACTGAACGTGAAAAACAATGATCTTAAGAGAAAACTTCATGAAAACGGATTTGTTTTATTCTCTCGTGTGATTGAATTTGAAGTTTGTATGTATCCCTTTCTTTCAATAGTATACAAAACAGCGCACCTGATGCAATTCAAGCAGCCCCGGTGACACTTAACCCGCGCCCCGCGGGGGGGGGGCAGAATCAGCCCCCTCCCGGATTTTCTCAATAACTTGAAAACTATGATATATATGAATGTCAAACTTTCAGTACCGTATGCTCCATCAATTCTACGTATTCGCCTCCAATTCCAATTAAATTGATTCTATTATTGTGGGAAATGATGACGTTTGAATGATGCCATGTCACACCATTTTTGGTGGAAAAAACGATAAATGTTTGAACAATCGTAGAAAATAGAGTTGTGAAGCAAATTCCAAATACAAAACGTCAAAAGAAAGGAAATGACATTCTCTTCAAAATGGCTATCTTGGATTTTCTAAATGTTGTGTTTTGGACCCCAAAAGTAGGGATTTTTTATCGGAAAAAATCCATTTTTTTGTGAATTTCAAAAATGAATTTCTTAAGCTCGAATACCAAAATAAGGCGACCGGCCCAAATTCGCGGAGAAAAAAAATGGAGGTACCTTTTTGCCACAAAAGATCCCCCCCACGGAGAGAAGCTGGATCCGCCAGTGCCCGGCTGCCACCTGTCACAGAGAACGAGCCAGTTAACCAGGCCTGGCACGTCTCGGGGGACAGCCTCACCACATTATCACCTGCTCTCCATCCCCGAAAAAGTTTCCTATTTCCTAAAGGATTCTAATTGTGAGATTAAATCCGATTTAATGCGCAATTTTCTTTATGCGCTATATTTAGCACACGCTCTTACCGTTTTTCCACTCGTCCGGGTAGCCCCAGCCGGCCCTGAAACACCACAAACCACCGATAAAATGGCACGAGTCGCATTGAATCACCGCTCCCTTCACAGCGAACTGAGCTGTTTCGATTCTACCAACTCCAGTGGCACAGTGACGATTCCCCGTCACCGTATCTCTTTTAAACACGCCCGCATTGTGCCTCGATTTGCATTAAACACTTCATCATCATGAATCATCTCACGCTTATTGTCCATTACATGCGCTGTTGGACACGACAATTGCAGACATAGTGCAAAAGCACTAAACGCGCTTAAATCAGCGCACCACGTCTGGGATCCGGGCACATACAAAGTTCCATTTAACTCCAGCCGCCGCGCCGCCGCGCCGGGTCGCGAGGCACCCAGCACTCGGCTATGGGCAGCGAACGTTATCAGCCGCCGCACAACTCGCCACGGACACCAGCCACATGAACTTCACAAGGTCGTATCCGGCCCATTTGGAGGTAGGTTTGCAGCGCTGCGTAGTAGCTTCTCGTGCTTCGGGTGGCAAATCAGAGGCGATTCCGGGTGATCGGAGGTTTGTTTTGTACGCGATGTCAAGAACCGAACTGTGCACTGTGCAGTTCAAAACTGAAAACGTGCGATTGCAAGTTAAATATTCACGTCATAGTGTAACAGTTCATTATGGTTCCATCCATTCTATGACATATTTCCAGAATTATCACTCATCATTTTGAAACTATCAGCATTATAACTTTTGGGACTTCTGGCAAATATAATTAAATCTATTTTCCACGACACTCTAGATTCTTACACAAATGAAGGCACTCATTGTTGCTGAATGTGAAAAGGCAGCTCAATACACTTGATTAGAGCTGGTTCCAGAATTTATGCATTTGTATTTATTCAGCCCGTTCTGTACCGATATATTTCATGTCCTGATACTGTACCTAAATGTATAAGCTCTAGGGGGCATTCCACAGTAAGACAACCGGTGGGTGCCGTCCGACCATTTTTAATTTTCTTGAAAAGTTTTGTATTGGGGGTTTCAAGGGCGGGAAATTCATTGGTGGTGACCAAAAAAAATAACCCCCCAATTTTTATTATTTAAATACGGCCTTCCGTATTTTCCCAAGTTCACCTTGCAGGCCTAATGTTGACGACCAATAACTCAGAGATTAAAAACGCGATTTTGAAGAAGAAGAAAAATTGTTTGGATAAGGATTAGTCGAAGAACAATTTGCCAATCACCGATTTTCAATTTATTTTTCACGTGACCTCGTGACCTACTTTTTGCGCCGTGACCTTGACCTGTTGGAAACTGGAATTAACATTTTCATCTGATGACGATTTGAGCTTCATTGATGTTCTTTCGTATACAAAAAAAAAGTTGGGTTCGACCTGTAAAAACTACTTTTGGTGACTTCCACAGTAACACAACCAATTTCTTTTCCAAATTTGCCGTCCGACCATTTTTTTTTCTTGAAAAGTTGTGCACTGGGGGTTTCAAGGGCGAGGAATTAATTGGTGGTCCCCAAAAAAATCCCCAAAAAATATTTTCCAAGATAAGGCCTTCCGAACATTTTCTAAGTTCACTGTGCAGGCCTAACTTTGACGACCAATAACTCCGAAACTAAAGAAGCAATTTTGATGTTTTGGGGATCGGGATTAGTCAAAGAACAATTTGGCAATTTCGGATATTCGATTTTTATTTTGTTGTTGTCACGTGACCTCGTGACCTATATTTTGCGCTGTGACCTTGACCTGTTGGAAACTTAAATTAAAATTTTCGTCTGATCACGATTTTAGTTCTATTGATGTTCTTTCGTATAAACAATATAAACAGTGGGGGTCGACCAGCAAAAACTACTTTTGAGCCTTGCAATGCTGACACAATACGCTGTTTTGGGTACGTTACGTTGTATTGGCCTGGCAGGTCATATGGCGACCTGATGTCGGTGTAACATGCACCAACCGAGAGGTTTCGTCGTCAGGAGTCACTCTGGACTTTGTTTCGAAAGCGTATGTCAAGTAGATGCGAAGTTATCGACGGGCAGGTGCCCGAACAGCGTATTATGTCAGCATTGCAAGACTCAAAAATAATTTGTACAGGTTGAACACCAATTTTGTATACGAAAAGACATCAACGAAGCTCAAATCGTCATCAAACGAAAATGTTAATTTCAGTTTCCAACAGGTCAAGGTCACGGCGCAAAAAGTAGGTCACGAGGTCACGTGACAAAAAAACAAATCCGTGATTGCCAAATTGTTCTTCGACTAATCTTCATCCAAACAATACAAAAAATATCAAAATCGCTTTTAGTCTCGGAGTAATTGGTCGTCAAAATTAGGCCTGTACAGTGAACTTGGGAAAATACGGCAGGCCATATCTTGGAAACTATTTTGGGGGGATGTTTTTTGGTCACCACCAATGAATTCCCCGCCCTTGAAACCCCCAGTGCACAACTTTTCAAGAAAATTCAAAATGGTCGTACGGCAAATTCGGAAATGTTTGGTTGTCTTACTGTGGAACCCCTCTTCAGATGGCATTTCTTGACAGTTCTCTTATTTTGGCACGTAGAATATGTCATCCCTCCTATTGCGTTCCGGGGATTCTCTAATGTGCCGTTTGCAGACTGTGTTCTCACCATTGTGGGTAATGGGCAAGGGCGTGTGAACAGGCACGTAGCCAGGATTTCGTCCGGGGGGGGGGCGGTGCCTCGAAAGGGCCCCTGCCCGAGCGTTGAAAGGGCCCCCTTCCCAAGCGTTGAAAGGGCCAAACAAAACGGATGAACAGGCACGTTACAAGGATGGAAAATACAGTATGACAGGTATGGCATGGGCCATACCAACTTTTAGGAGCTGGAGTATCAAGTGCCATATCAACTGCCATATCAGGTTTGGAACCAGCGACACCAATTTGGATCAGCTATATCAACTTGGAATATTTTTAAGATCAAGACCTGGAACTCTTAAATAAATTGCGCCGCGGAGCGGCGCGAAAATTTTGAGTATGATGCCCTGGATATGCTTTCTCATCAATGCGTCGCATTGCGTATGATGCGGACCTCTAAAAATGCTATATTGTGCGTTTAAAAGTGCGGTAAAAAAGTGCTAAAGTGAACTATTTTGCCCAATTATATAGGAAAGCAGCAGCATAACACATAAATGCGCTGAGAAATGGGCCTTTTTTTCTAACCCGCATATAATTTAATTTGTAGTTAAATTACGCCGCGGAGCGGCACAAAATTTTGAGTTTTATTTCCTGGACTACTGCATTCTTACTGTTGAAAGGTCCAGGGTCCCTTCAGATCGTCTAAGGGCCCGTCCGACCTTTGCAACGCCCTTCCGACCTGTTCAGGGACTCATCTAGGATCCGCGAAGCGAAAAGACATGATGTGGAGTGGGCGATATATACAAAATACAAAGAATAACTACAAGAAAAATACTACAAGAAAAATACTACAAAATACTACAAGAAAAAATCGGAGCTTTCGGGTATATTGTAATACCCTGATGAAGGGTGTTACAATATACCCGAACGCTCCGCTTTTAATATTTTTATCGCGGAGGAAGTCCTCTTTTAATTTAATCTTCATCTGGGATCTCTACGTGCTTTTGGCCCTTTCGGTCTGACCAGGGACTCCACTGACCTTCCAAGAAGCCCAATGTGTGCGTCAAGGGGCCCATTCGGCCTGTTCAGTGGTCCTTCCGACCTGGCCAGGGGCTGCACTGGCTGCTTTGTCGCCCTGCCGACATGCTCAGGGGGCCCTCCGACCAGCCCAGGGGCCATCCAGTCTGGATAGGAACTCATCCGGCATGTTTAACCCGGCAGTCACTGGGGTATATTCTGTAACACGACTCACTGGGGGGGGGGGGGGGGGGGGGTTTAGCCCCCCTGGTATCTTCAGAACCAATGATCGCAGCGGGACGCGCAATGCGGCATTCGAAAGCGCTCAATGAGAGAAGCCTAACGCAAACTTAAAAATGTCAAATTAAGGTCACATGTCAGGTCACGGTCAAGTCAAACGTCAAAATCGAGGTATTTGAGTTTATGGACAATACTTGCCATCCATGGCCTTCGATTACGCCTATAATCACCCAAAGTGATGTCAAAGGTATGATACATATCCCACATGAGCTAAAGTGAGATTGTTGGAAAAGAGCAAGGCCAAGGTCAGGTCACAAAAGGTTACTACACTCAAAATATCAACGAAAGTCATGCAACACATGGTTTATGGATGCTTTTACGCGTAGAATTCGATAGTAGAAGTCATTTTACCACCTGACTTCATTTACGTGAAGTTAGTGTCAAGTTCAGGTCAAGTTCAGGTCACTGAAGGTCAAAATTTGAAATTGATAAATCGAAATAAAAAAGGCATGTTTCTATATCAGATTTATCTAAAGAAAACAGTGCTGGCATTTATTTGTCTGTATCCGGTCAATAAAATCCCAAAAACGCAATTTCAAAATCTGACGTCATGATTTACCCATACTTTATATGTCATGAAAGTTTTTAAAAAAATGATATAATTTTGAAATTTGGTGTGGTAGTTGCCCATATGTTGTTATCTGATATATATTCCGGTTTTTTCAATATCTTTCAAATATTTGATTTTGTGAGCATTTTTTTCAACAAAAAAAAATTGAAAATTTTGTGTCAAAACCCAAATGTTTCGAAATTTCGAGATAGCCTGTTTGTAGCCCTTGCAATTTTCTACCTTTTAGCGTTTTTCGATTGCATTTTGCTTCATATGCGGCATTTGTAGGGCCTGGCAAAATTTAGCCGATTTTGGTGTCAAAATCGTGTTTAGTGACGTCACTAAATTCACTATATCTCAAATAAATTCTGACGAAATTTTTTAATTTTTTCTTATAATGTGTAAAAATGATGCCCGGATAGGTACTGAAAGTTTGGCGTCGATATTTGCATTAGTTATTGAGATATGCCTAATATTCCTAAGGGGGGGGGCTAAAAAAAGCCCCCAGTGACTCGCGGGTTAAGGGCCCTTCCGACCGGCCCAGGGGCCCTTTCGGTCTAGCCAGGGGCCTCTCTGATTTGCCCGGGAGCCCCTCCGATCTGCCCAGCGACTCTTCTGGTCGGACTGGGCTGGCTGCTTTGTCGCCCTGCCGACATGCTCAATGGGCCCTCCGATCTGCCCTAGGGCCCCTCCGTGCTGGCTAGGGGCCAATTCGTCATGTTCAGGGGCCCTTCTTACCCCCCAGGGGTCCTTTTGGTCTGGTCAGGGGCCCCTCCGATCTGCACAGGGGCCCTTTGAACTTTCCAGGAGCCTACAAGTATCGTCAAGGCCTGTTCAAGTGCACTCAGGGTGTCCTCCAATTTACTGACCCTGCGCAAATAGTATACAGCAGCTCACCAAACCCACAGGCTATTCTAGTTACAACAGCTCTGCATATGCACGGAGCACATAACAGGTCACCGGGCACAAATATGCTGGGAGGCAAGGGCCTTTGTTAGTCAATAAGACCAAAAATCCAAATAAACGCCATAGGGCACACGTGCATGCATGAGTAGGAGAAACCTTATCAACGAGTTTGGCGAATCTGCAGGACTTCGGTGGCAATAATATGAATATGATACGATAAATAGGCCACCTACACCATTGGAGTGTTTAAGCACATATAATACGTATCATCTCATAACTATGTAATTCACATGCATTTGAAACTTAGTCAAAGTTTAGACAACAGCTTGTTTTTTTACTTATTTCGTTGAAAGTGTATACGAACAGATTGTCACGCTCATTGTCAGTAAAGTTGTTTTCGTCGACAGTTGCTGCTGGCAAGCTAATCGGTGTTTTTTTTAGGTTTTGTGTATGTGATCTCATATGGTTATTGAATATTGACCCATAAACAAACAAACATAGCCATAGCATGAAGTCTGGCATTATGATGTACTCTGCATTACAAATTGGGGTACATTTTTTATCGTCATTTCAGCCCAACCACCCCCCCCCCCACACGCTCAAAAATTATCGTCGACGCCCCTGGGTACAGCTGCCAATTGACATAGTTTTGCTCAGTGCAAGGCAATGTCGGAACAATATAAACTGCATGCCGACATCTTTCCTTTTTCGATATCCCAAAAGAACGAAAACCTAAAAAAAACATTAGAAATCGTCCACTAAAAAACGGTTTGCCCCCCCCCCCCAAAAAAAAAAAAACGGCCGGCTGGATCCGCCCTTGTATAGGGTAGCATAAAGCTAACCATTATTTATACACTGGGTGCCTAAGTTAGGCATCAGTTCAACTGATGCCTAACTTAGCCACCCAATTTATAGATAATTGTTAGCTTTATGTTACCCTGTATCCACCCAGCGTGGCAGCCATCGCCGGCCGCCGCTCCCACCCGCTATTACGAGCTGACTCATGACTGGCCGAAGGAGGCCGACCAAACACGATGACGTCATCCTCTGCAGTGTGACGTCATCGGCCGCTGGAGAGTCGGTTGGACCCGGCAGAGTCTGCCTCCGCCCGCCCTGCCGGCCGGATACCTCGAATTTACTAAAAGCCAACTGGCCCGCTGTGATGCTCAGTCCGCTGGCGCAATCGGGCATTCTTTTTCGAACTTTCCACGTGTCCGCTAAGTGTCACGGCAGGTAAATCGGGTTTCATTAACCCTATTCCCTGCGGGCGGCCAGAAGTATTAAAGGGAAATAATGACCCTTTTCCACAAAAATGGAGTTAGCACTTGAAATCGCCAGACGAGACCAAAATATATTGTAAATTCATCACATTTTGCATAAAAACTTTCCTACCGAAAGATATTTCAAGTTAAAGTTGATAAGCGTTCCACACTTTTAACGACCGGTACTTGCAAGTACTTTTGGTCCTCATCAAACTGCGGGCTTTTCCCGTATTTTTTTACGCAATGGAGTGGAAAATATATTGCGCGTTTTGCTTGTTGTGATGATATGCCCGGCGATCTTCTAAAACTAACAGCGATTGGAAAAAGTGGCAATAAAATCGGAAGCTCATCGATGCACATCAACGGCGGCATAGTTAGTGGTTGCGGCCCTCAATTTTTGAATATCGATTAATTTGTTCTCAACATTAGGAGTATTGTATAATTTGTCTGGGGCTGTATATAACACTATGCTTTATATTATCATGCAAAATAATAATTTTTCCCCAAAAAACTAACAAACAATAACACAAAACTGGCAATTAAATCGGAAGCTCATCGATGCACATCCACGGCGACCTATTTAGCGTCGGCGATTTGTTTACGAAGTCATTGTCATGCTTCTCGGCGCACTTAACCATTGTGGCGAGTTGTTCCTGATTAGTATACCAAAGTCCCGTAGCAGGCTTTGTTAATGACGTCACTGGTGCCCTTCTTGTGTAGCATTGCAAAATATATCTGATTTTGAGTTGAAAGCTAATTAAAGACTTATTCAAATTATTGTTTTTATGTTTGAAGTTTCTTGTTAATCATTATTAAAGGTATTTTATCACTGTATTTCATAGTAGTTGACACTTCAGAAACTTGTGACGTAATAATATTGTATCCAATATGCATTTCCCTCACCTTTTGCTATTGTGGCGCAGTTCCAAGTGCTTTGCGAATACTAGCTTGCCTGGGGTTCAATTCATTCCGCCCTTATTTTATTCGAGTTGGTATAGTTTGCATGTTGTTGTTATTCATGACTTATACTGATAGTCAGTCATGCATCACGGATGCTTCACGGATTGCTTCACGGATCAGAGCGCTGCTCGAACGCACGCTAGTAGCGCTTTCGTTCTCCATGGCAACCAGGCGTGAGCCAATGAAAAGCCAGAACGTGTCCCTTTCTGGCTTTTGATTGGCTGACGCCTGGTTGCCATGGAGAACGAAAGCGCTACTAGCGTGTGTCCGAGCAGCGCTCAGTTTGATCGGAAACGTCACAGAGCCTCCATCAATGCCGCACTCGATGTAAACAATGGTAGGGAAGGACGAATTTGTCAATGACCTTCATGAAGTACACAAGGTACTTGTTTTCGGCTCCCTATTAATCAATCACCAAAACGGACAGAACAGCACCAAAAAGACCACTCGCCACCAAAATGAACAAAACGCTACTAAAATGGACACTCCATAGCCAAATAGATTAATGCCACTAATTTGGACAATGCCACCACCAAATTGGACACTTCCACCACCAATATAGCACATCCTGCAGCCGAAACGTCCACTTGAGTATCCAGATGGAAGAAAAAATGTCCAAAAAGGACACTCACAGCCTAATTGGCTAATTTACCACCAAATCACTTAGACCGAATACCAAAATCTAGTAGGGAAGGTATAAATAAAACCAGAAATTAGTATATTTGCCCTCGTCAGCTAAACAAGATCATATTCTAAACCAAACTGTCATGCCAGATAGCGTCGCGACAACTGACAAGTACGGGTTCCGCCGCCATTTAAATTGGAGGGTCCAAAAACCGACCAGATTAGCCGACGATGTACCATGTTTCGCAACTATGGGACCGATCTACTTGATTTCTTCACCAATCGATTCCGACTGGTCGGAATGGGTGCCGTTTTGAGTTGTATCCACAATGGTGCAGTCAAGTGGACGAAATTGGACCCGAATTTCCCCGTACCAATTTGTCGACAGCGTCATGCTACGAACCTATGGCCGGACCAATTTGGGCGGGGTCTTCACCATTCGACCCGGCGTAGTCCCAAACGGTGCCGTTTTGAGTTGTATCCACTTTAGTCCAATGTAAGTGGACCAAATTGGACAAAACCACCAAAAATCGTTGCCGACGACGTCATGCTCCTAACCTATGGGACCGATTTGGGCGGGGTCTTCACTATTCGATCCGGCGTGGTCCAAAACGGTGCCGTTTTGAGTTTTATGCACTTTGGTCCAATGTAAGTGGACCAAATTGGACCCAAACCACCAAAAATCGTTGACGACGACGCCATGCTCCGAACCTATGGGACCGCTTTGGGCGGGGTCTTCACCATTCGATCCGGCGTGGTTCGACTTTAGTTCGCATTTGCATTTTGCCCACCCCAGCCTAAAAAAAAAACTGGCGACGCCTATGAAGCTAGGTCGATCGGCATACCGATTTATCTTGGATTCATCCATCCTCCCCGTAACCTAAAATCATAGCTCGATGCCCATGATCGATGATAACGGCGAACAGGGAGTATGAGATGCTTCAATTACGTATATTCTGGCATGTCTTTGACCAGCAAGTTGCTTAAAAAAGTTATGAATTTTGGTGATTGTTCAAAGTCCTCCGCCGGCACCCTGATGCTGTTCAATGTGCATGCTGTTTAGTCGGGTTTCTGCATTCCATATTCCATCTGGCATCGTTGGTGGTGGATTCGTCTTTTTGGTGGTGAATTGGCCTTTTTGGAGGTGGCTTGGGCCATTCTGGCATGTTTGTTAAGTTGATGGGGAGAGTGTCCACTTTGGTGGTGGAAGTGGCCATTCTGGCTGTTCCATTAATTTTGTCCCCTTGTTTTCTATTTTTTCCAAACTTACAACTTTGAATTTGGGAATAATTTTATTTAATTCTTAAATTTAAATAAAATAATTTTAAAACCATAACGGTAGCCTAAGAAATTGTTGCTAACAAAATCAAAAGGTCATTATTTCCCTTTAACCTGCGGGGGGCAGATTGATTCTGCCCAGGGTGTCCTCCAGAGATCTCGAGAACCGCTCGGTCGATTTCGAATGGGAAAACGTCATTCGATTCGTCATGACAAGATCGTTTTTTTGGACCACGACATTTTTGTTTGTTCGCAAATGGGGGGGGGGGATGGGGGCAGGGGGCAAAAAATCCAAAATTTTTGGGTGTTTTTGAAAGGTCATTGCGGCCATGTGGCTCGACCGATTGTCATGCTCCAAACGTGTTTGAGCTTCAAATGTACTGGTCTGTAATATATCTAAAGACAAAAAACTAAATAAAAAATCATAGGCGTATTCAGGGAAAGTAAAATGGGGGGATTTTCTGGAAAAAAACATGTGCTGTTCGTGATTGTTTGGGACGACATGAACGCCACAGGTGGGCATTATATGCTGTAATTTGCCAAATTTGAAATATTGCGCATAGGCGGATCCAGGAAAAAAACATGGGGGCACCATGCGTGTAACGCTTTTACCATCTTACTAATTTAAAGTTGGACCTAATTTGAGGGTGGGTATTGCCTCCCGTTTTTTATTCTGAGTGCGCTTCTGCCCCCAAAATATGTACAACCCCAGCATCTATGATGCATATTGCATTGAAATTGTTTCTGACGCATTTATTGCACTGCAGACCACGAAGGAAGTATGCGCCGCAAAACCGCATTCGTAACACCCTCTCCAATACAGGAGCCTGGAACCGCCTCTGCTCAACCGATTTCTTCACAATTTTGACACAACTCGCGCCATTCAATTTTGGGAAAAGTCAAAAAGTTTCAGGACGCTAGGCCTAAAGCTCAGGCTCCACTGTGCACTTCTGCGTGATGCGTTTTTCGATTTATTGTTTAATCGTGTCGCTTTTACATTTTTACACTTTCTAGCTTTTGCACTTTCTAGCTTTTGCGCTTTATCGTTTCCTCAAGCATTAAAGGAAATAGTTCACCTTTGGTAAATTTTTCAGAACACGATTTTATTACATTTTTTAATAGTTTCTTTTTTTATTTTCAAAAATGGTCCTACATCGCGCCAATTCAGGACAGAAGGTCGTAAATTATTAATGTTATGGTGTGCATTATTGGTCTGCGCATGCTCCATGGCAGTGCTGGCACTTTCAGACGGTACGGTACATCATATATGCGCCGTATTCCTTCGCCAAAAAGTCAAATATCTTCGGCTGGGGAGTCTTTTCTGCCAATACAAGTTCCAGATAAGGATTTCTCAACACGGGCTACAAAACTGCTATTTCAGTTCAAAACCCATGTTGAAGGTGAACTATTTCCTTTAACACATGTTTCACGTGACACACATCGTTAGGGAACTTCCGAGACGGGTGGAACTGTGACAATCGGATTATCACAATATTTTTGGTTCGCCGCGATATTGTGATCCAAGATAAAGTTATCTTACATCAAACCCGCACTACATTGTAGTTTTTACCTTTTTTCTCACCCTTCCTCAACTATACTGCTCACGGGGGCGCAGTCAACTTTGTGAGCAGTCACGCACCGTCAGCTGACTAGAATGGAGTGTTTTATCAGATACGGTCAGGGGTGGGGTCAAAAACCCAAATTTAAAACTGAGATAGCCATTTTGTAGCCCTTCCCATTTGTTGTTACCTTTTGATGTTTTGATTGCATTTTTCTCAAAATATGACATTTGTGCGGTCTGTTAAATTTTAGCTGATTTTTCATCAAACTCGTGTGATTCACACCTTCACACATACACCCTACATTTGTTCTGGCATATTTGTACTAAATTCACTATCTAAATCATTAAATTCGCCATATCTCAAATATTTTTTTCAGACAAAATTGCTTCATGTTTGCACAGAAGATGTAAAATTGATGTGAGAAAAGGAACTTAAAGTTTCACATTGATAGCACTATTGGTTTTTGAGCTATTACAAAAGTTTGTTGGGGGAGGGGGCATTAAACGCCCCCGTCAATGACGGGTTAATAACAATGTATAATTTGGCTGCTTATCAATCATCTCAACATAATTGTTTGTTTGAATGCCCAACGATTTATTTTATGAATATTACTACCCATTTGAGCGATATCAATGGGCTATTGAAAGAAAAAAACTGTGAGTGACAGTTTGTGGAAAGAACAGGTGAAATGCAAATAAGTTATCTTAAGCCTGCCCCCTAGTCAAATTTCCTTAGACGAGTCCCTGCTGATATTTGTGTTTACTCAATATGCAAGGTGGTTGGTACATCATGCTCATAATCATCTTTATTGCAGATATTACGTCAGTCTTCATTACACTATGATCTCATATACTTGGTGCATAAGTATTATTGGTACATAGTTGTTTGGTACTCAATCATTCTGTATTCTACTATACATAACATACTTTAAATGATATGATGTGTTGATTTCGCCATTGTCGATAGTTTCCAAACAAATAATCTGCTTGAACATATATTTAACAGTATTTCATGCTTAAGGCAAACAGCCTGATAGCCTGCATAGCCCAGTGACCAGCCATGCCGAACAAGCATACGTTAGACCACATTTGGAGTATTGTGTACAAGCCTGGTCTCCAACATATGAGAAAGATTGCTGGTTGTTAGAAAGAGTTCAAAAAAGGGCAACAAAAATGGTTAATTGTCTTGGTAGTTTACCTTATGAAGATAGATTAAAGAAATTGGGTATGTTTTCACTTAGATATAGAAGGCTAAGAGGAGATCTAATTGAAGTCTTCAAATTTGTAAATAGTCAGCATTCTGGATATTTAAAGGGTATGTTTGAGTTCAATAGGGAAAATCGAGGTAGAGGTCATCAGCATAAACTCATCATGAAACAAAGTAGGACTAGGCTACGACAGTCATTTTTCAGTAGAAGGGTTGTAGGACATTGGAATATGCTACCAGGGGATGTCGCTGATGCAGTGACACTTGCTTCCTTCAAAATTAGATTAGATAAATACTTTACAGAGAAGGGATTAGTTCATAAATACTTGTGGGATTAGCCTTCTTTTATCCAGGTAGAGTAAGGTGATTTGAAGGGGCGAGACTGGTGGAGGGGGGGGGGGGGGGGGGGTGGGGGGGGGGGGTGGGGTGGGGTGCAACCTCGGATGGGCCCAAGAGGCTCTTTGTTGCACTTTTCTTTTATGTCTTTATGTCTTTAAGCATGCATACAATCGCCAAGACCCCGGCCAGGCAAAGCTATGGTCAGCTGATGAGTACATAAGGCGCCCCATAGATGGCAGCACGCTAAAGTGAGTCTGGACTGTCAAACTGGTACTATATAACATTTAGGTGGCATCACACAACCACACTCGGAAATGCTGTGGATGAGCAGCCACTGAGATCTGTATGTGCCTTGTATCAATGCTTGATAAAATTTGCTACCTAAGACACCAAAAATAAGCATGAAACAACATAACAAAACCAACCAAACCATAGCTGCCAGATCTAGCAGAATGCTGGTGGGGCCAGCTAGCGACGATTGCCAAGGGAAACACCATTGTTCAAATCAACTCTGTTCAAAGTCAGTAAGCATGGGCAGAAAGCCTTACACAAGCCAACCCAAGGGATGGTGCCAATCACTTCAACAGACCTAGGACAGTACAAGTAGTAGATGCTGCAAGCTTTGCTTACTTCTTTCTTCTTCAACATGAATTTGAACACAGGTAGCTTTTCTAATTTCTAATCTTAGTTGGCGATTCAGGGTCTGGACCAGAGCCCATGGGTGGAGTTTCCTATTCAGATGGTGGCACTGGCACTGCCCCAACTTTGATTAGCTTGGGCCCACCATCTTGATCTGTGTTCTGCCGCACCAACTTTTGTCAGATTTTAAGATTTGCTGGTGTTAAAATGGACATTTTTCACCTCAGCCATGCAAAACAGACACCAAATATGATGATTTTTCCCCACCAACTTGCTCTGAAAAGCCCAATGTTTGAGCCATGACAGCAAATATACAAATATAAACACTGATAAATGGAAATTAAATTTATATAAGATCTGCTGGTCAAAAATATCACAGTTTTGGGCCTCTGAATCAAAGTAACCAAGGTCAGAAAACAGCAAGATAATTAGTACCTAGGGTACATAAACAAACAATCACCAATTCGCCTCATAAGCGCCGTGATCGAGCGCGAGCAAGCTGCTTAAAAATACATGATTAATTCAAAATCAATTTATCAATAATATTGATAAATTAGTATTACAAATTCATCAATATTTTACCAAATATTTTTATATCTGAAAATTCCAATTATTATTTGCATCATCTTGAAAATGAGTTGCATGGGTTTTGTCAGCGCCCGGCCCGACCTACTCCATCGTAGTTACGACGTCGTTACTAACGACGGCGTTTCGTGAAACGGGGGTTGGTAAGGATCGTAGGTCCACATGGAGTAGATAACGATCTACGAACCAAAACTACGACGGAGTTGGTGCGTTTTATGAAACGAGGCCCTGGGGTCATCCAGCCTTCTAAGGGGCCCTTCCGACGACCTGGCAAGGGACTGCGCTGGCTGCTTTGTCGCCTTGCGACATGCTCCGAGGGCCCTCCAGCCTGCCCTGGGGCCCCTCCGTGCTGACTAGGGGCCCATTCGGGACGTTCAGGGGCCCTTCTGACCCACCTACGGGCCCTTTCGGTCTGGTCAGGGGCCCCTTTGACCTGCACAGGGGCCTTTTTAACTTCCCAGGGGCCCTCTGGTCTGTCCAGGGGCCCTCTGGTCTGTCCAGGGGCCCTCAAACCTGCTCAGGGGCCCTTATGGCCTGGCAAGGGTCTGCGCTGGCTGCTTTGTCGCCCTGCCGACATGCTCAGGGGCCTTTCGACCTGCCCAGGGGCCCCTCTGTGTTGGCTAGGGGCCCATTGGCTAGGGGCCATTCGATATTTTGAGCGTATAAGTGGCCCTCTGGTCTTTCAGAGAGGACCCTGGTGGCCCAAAGGGCCTCTGAAGTGCTGTAAACTCTCTAAAGTCCACGCTTCGCGTGGTAAAGAGCCCATGATATCGCGCTTCCCGCGGTCTCGTTGGCCCTTTTCGGCGCGCTGCGCGCGCCGAAAAGGGCCCTCCTGGCATCCGGGGGGGGGGGGGGGGCGCCGCCCCCCCCCCCTTGGCTACGTGCCTACCGGTGAGAACTACTTTGAAGTTGGGGGGGGGGGCGAATTTTTGGCAATACTACGACAACAATTAAGACTGAAGAGAAGCAACGTGTGTCGCTATTTTCCATACCCAATGCTGCCTATTGCCAATAGAATGTCATATATCTAAGAACATGAGTATCAATGTCATATAAGGAATGGGTCGCCTAACAAGCAAAACAAAACTAGAGAAAAGCTTGTGAACATGAAGAAGGAGCGACACTGGTCACACAAAGCCGAAGAAGCGGTGCTGTAGCTTTCACCGTGCCTGAATCCAGAACCGGCGGCCTTGACTGACTCCCGAACCTGAGGTAGCTGGTGAGGTGATGCACCGGACTCGCACCAAGTTGACCATGGCAAAATCATGCATTTTGCATACATTTGGTGCGAGTACCATACTTGGCTTCAACCGAGTTATGATATGCCGTATTTTACGGTGTTATTACGAGCGAGCGCGAAGCGCTCGCTCGTCCTTCCGTGGTATATGGGACAAATCTGAATATGAGCGGCCCGGCCCGACCCGGCCCGACCCGGCCCGTGGCGACGCTTTTGAGAAGCTAATATCTCTGTAACCGCACGTCCGATTGACAAGCGGGTTTCTTTGCTGAGTATCCCCATCCAACCAAACCTGTTTGAGACCGGTGCCGACTCATGTGGGTCACTACCACTGCACGTGGCGCGTGCCGCGTGCCGCGTGAGGGGTGTTGAAAAGTGTTCTCTCGCCAAAACTCCGCAATGGCTGGGCGGATTGTGTTCAAATTTGGTGTGTGGTTAGGGACCCATCAGCCGCCACTTTCCCACAAGTCAGGCGTGGGGTGCATCAGCACGTGCGCACGTGCACACCCCTATTCTATATCTCAGGAAGGGCTCAGCCGATTGTGTTAAAATTTGGTGTGTGGTTAGGGACTCCTCCGCCGCCGCCTTCCCACAAGTCATGGGTGGGGTGCCTCTGCACGTGTGCACGTCCACACCCCTATTCTATATCTCAGGAACGGTTGAGCCGATTGTGTTCAAATTTGGTGTGTGGTTAGGGACCTCCAGCCGCCAATTTCCCACAATCAGGGGTGGGGTGCCTCTGCACGTGCGCACGTGCGCACGTGCGCACATTTTTTTTTGTATCTCAGAAACTACTTGCCCTATCGAGTTGAAATTCGCCATACATTTCCTTCGCGCTCGCTCGTTCATCGCCGACTACGGCGCCTTACTGGTATTTATTAGGTAAAACCAACGCTATTTGCGAAAAACTGTATGATTTCACCGGAATGGAGGTTCAGTACATTTTTCGCGCCAGCTCGCGCCCTCTACGCTGCAAACCAATGCGTCTTAATTACCGATTTTCAGTGAGACCGAAACACTGCCGAAAGTTGCCTGCTACCGATATTTTCTTCCTTTTACTGACTTGCCTTTTATTTGCCTTTTACGTCTTAAAAACATATCACTTACATTATTACGCAGCTTATTTATTTCCGCATGCTCTCTCTCCCGCTCTAGTCTTGACCAATAAATAGTTCACCGAAGATGTCGCTGCGTATGCATTTTCTCTGCCTCCCAGCCAGAATAGTTCACGATGTGTCCGCCAGGCGGCCAGCATTGTTCACGGTGTGTCCACCGAGCGGCCAGCATAGTTCACGATGTGTCCGCCAGGCGGCCAGAATAGTTGACGATGTTTCCGCCAGGCGGCCAGCATATTACGGTCTGTCGCTGTCTGTATCGAAGTGTGTAGTCTGTCGCTGGCTGTATCGAAGTGTGTGGTAATGCTGGTCTGCGGATGCCACGTCAATACACTTATTTATGATTAAAACAGAGTTTTCTCAGTGTGAGTTATTTCTTCCTTGAAGATTCAGTGCACTATATTGCCCCTAGGCCTAATCCCAACTCATGATCAGTTCCAATGGAGCATGTTTTGCCATGACTCGAAGCAGAGGCGTCGCTACCTTCTAAAAAGTGTGTGTGGGGGGGGGGGGTCCACTGCCAGGGGGCGCCATACCCAGAGGAGGGGGCGCCCCGGCCTAGAGGGTCGCAAATCCCATGAACTTCCTGGATTTCACTTGTTTAATTTTCAGGGCCCCTCTTTCACATAAAAATATCAATTGAACTTACTACCAATCTTTCCATATCAGTAGGATGGGTTGTATGCCAGAATTGTTTTTAACACGGGCCCTGGAGGGGGGGGGGGCGAAATCCGCCCACCCCTCCAGTTTTTCGAGGATAGCGCAAAAACGGCGGCGCGCAGCGCCGCCGTTTTTTGTATACTTGTTTATAAATGAACTTCCCGCATTATGTAAAATTCTTGGCCTCAGGTCATCTCAGGTCAGGTCACCAGACCAGGTCACGTGATGACCTCAACTCCAAAACGTTTGCAGTAGTACCACAGCCACAGTTTTACGCCGATCGGTTTCAATCTTGCAGACTTCATAAGGTCATAGATACCAACAATTTGTTCATCTCGGATTTATAATATCGGTGACCTAAGGTCAGGTCAATTTTGTGACCGTCAACACGGTTGTATCCATAACTATCGACATAATGAAGATAGAGAAGAGAAAACGGTACCAATATGTTTGTCTCGTCGAGGCACGTCTCCCAATATGCAACATGACCAACTTGGGTCACCACTTGACCTTGACCTGAGGTCAAATTTCTCAGTTGACCTAACCCGGTCACCATGAATATGATTAGAAGCGCCTTGACAAGACAAACTTGATGGCGTACACATTATTGCTTTATATTTATTAGGTAAGAGGTTATTTGTGGAAAACAGTTTTGAAAACAAAATCACCTTTTTGACATTCGATGACCTCTGCAGCCTAAACTATTGACCTGAGCTCAAAACTGAGGTCCCTATGTCGATTGCATTTTTCAATGACGTTCGATTGCTTTTTTCCGTTTGCTGCTAACTATCATAGTTCCCGAGATATTTGGGGGTGTTCGAACCAAAGTCTTGATAACTTGAAAATCTGACCCTTGATGACCTCTGGTGACCTCAATATTGACCTGAAAAAAAAAATCAACGAAATACTTTCGAAAGAGCTTGTCTCGAGCTATCTAACGTCGTTTCCTGCTTGTCACTACGTTGCGTGGTTTTCGAGATCATAGGGGGGGGGGGCGAAATCCGCCCCCCCCCCCTCCAGGGCGTGTAATTATCAGAGGCCCTCCAGGGCGCGTGTTAAAGCGTCGCGAAACAGCGTTATTGCTGATTGGAAGATATTTGCAATGTCCGGTCAACGGTAGTGAACCATATCGACGAATCAAGACATAAATGTCGAAAATAAACGTCGACGTTACGCAGCGGGCAATTCAATTTTGTGTTAGTATTAATTCGGAAAAAAATACAGCTTTGACAACTTCAAACATACACCCGCACAGCGGCACGCTCATGCAAGGACTGCGCATTGCACATCAACATGGGACATATTCCTGACTAATGAGCAACTAGTTTAACGGATCATATCGACTACCACTCGATGCGTTTCACTCCACATATTTACAGCACTGAAGGTATGGATAGTAAACAAAATAACAATAAACAAAATAATTAAAGGAAAGCTTATCAAGGAACACGGGTGGATCCAGGGGGGCGAAAGGGGCGATGCCCCCTCCCCAAAAAAGTCCTGATACTATGTTTTGCCCCCCCCACGGTCGGACGTGCAGTTGTAAAAATTGCCTTTGCAGCAGTCAAAATCCATCTATCCACAGTGAAAAACTTAATTGCTAGCCCCAGGGCCCATTCCCTTCATAAAATATTAACTTTCAAGCGGGCTACATGTTTAGCTAGTCTGCCGAGTTCCGAAAAAGGCGACGCGAACGCAAAGACACGGACATCGGCACCCGGAAGCTGCTCCAGCGGTGCCCAACTTGCTGGACCGAAGAGCTATTAGTGAGACCAGGCCAGGACCATCTCGATCTCCCCAAGCCATCTCGCCACAGGCTCCTTCAGGTCCGCAGGGACCATTTATGTGCGGAAAAGTCGTTCTGCTTTCGGAAAATGCGGAAAAGAAAATATGTGAAAATGAAGAAACCGTTGTAACGGTGAATTGAATGAATAGCATGTTTAGCTTCTTATTCTCTGCAAGGCCCACCGCCTATGTTTCTGGGTTTTACCAGACAAACCCGTAAAAATTTCGCGCCGCTTCGCGGCGCTAAATAACAAGTACCTACTATAACATGAAAGTCCACATTAAAAATGCTGCAAAGGCTTAAATATACGCATAAAAATGGGTAATATTTCTTTAGACATTTCAGCCGACTCAAAAATCCCCCACCTCCTCCCCCACTCCCCCACTCAAAAATTATCGCCGACGCTCCTGGGTACAGCTGACAATTGACATAGTTTTTATCAGTGTACGGCAATGTCGGAACAATAAGAACTGCAAGCTGCATCTTTCCTTTTTCGATATCCCAAAAAGTCGAAAGGCTAAACAAAACAGAAATCGTGCAGTTGCAAAATAAAGTGGCCCAAATCCGGGAAGAAATCCGAAATTGGGGTAGGTAAGGTCCGTTAAAAACGTTCCCCCCCCCCCCCCCCGCCAAAAAAAAAACGGCCGGCTGGATCCGCCCTTGTCAAGGAAGGAAAGGAAGCATCAGCCAATACTATGCAAACGGTAAATCGCACAGACATAAGAATGGTACCGATCGCTTCGGTGCATCATTACAGATACAGTGATGACTAATCAAAGGGATCGGCCCAGGCGCACAACCAGAAAGCACATTTCGGGAGGGGGGCACAGCTGTTGGGATCGTCATCTCCAGTCCAAAAGGGGCCTCATTTCCGATACAAATGGGTGCACGACTCGAGGGGCAACGCCTGCACTCACAGGGGCGCCCCCTCCATGCGAGGTATGCAGAGGCGCCGACTGCACAGTCACAACGCATTATGCCGCCCCCGGAAGGTATCTCGTCGCCCTCGGAAGGCATCCTGCCGCCCTCGGAAGACATCCTGCCGCCCTCGAAAGGTACCATGCCGTCCTTGGAAGTTGGAAGGCATCTTGCCGCCACCAGAGCGCATTATGCCGCCCTCAGAAGACGTCTAACCGCCCTCGGAAGGCCTCGGAAGACATCTTGCCGCCCTCGGAACTTGGAAGGCATCATGCCGCCATCAGAGTGCATTATGCCGCCCTTGGAAGGTACCATGCCGCCCTCGGCAGACATTTTGCCGCCCTCAGAGCGCATTATGCGCCCTTGGTAGGCATTATGCCGCCCTCGGAAGGCATTTTGCCGCCCTCAGAGCGCATTATGACGCCCTCAGAAAGAGGACGTCTTGCCGCCCTCGGAAGGTATTTTGCCGCCCTCAGAACGTATCATGCCGCCCTTAGAAGGCACCATGACGCCCTCGGAAGACATCTTGCAGCACTAGGAAGGCATGTTGCCGCCCTCATAGCGCTTGATGCCGCCCTCGGAAGGCATCTTGCCGTCATCGCACCAATATTGACGAAAATTTTGCAGGGGGTTGGGGGCGCCTCTCCTTCCGCACCGTGCGGAAGGAGAGAGCCCCCCCCCCCCCCCCCCCCTCCGTCACTAGCCGGAGGGGCGCTGTTACTGGCCAGGGGCGCCGTCACGGGCCGGAGAGGGACAGTCACTAGTCGGAGGGGCGCAGTCACTGGCGGGAGAGGCGCCGTCTCTGTCCGGTGGGGCGCCATCACTGGTCGGAGGGGCGCCGTCACTGGCCGGAGGGGGCGCCGTCACTAGCCGGAGGGACGCCGTCACTAGCCGCAGGGGTGCCGTCACTGGCCGGAGGGGCGCCGTCACGGGCCGGAGAGGGGCAGTCACTAGTCGGAGGGACGCCGTCACTCGCCGGAGGGTCACTGGCGGGAGAGGCGCCGTCACTGTCCGGAGGGGCGCCGTGACTGGTCGGAGGGGCGCCGTCACTCACCGGAGGGGTGTGGGCACTGGCCGGAGGCAGTCACTAGTCGGAGGGGCGCCGTCACTCGCCGGAGGGGCGCAGTCACTGGCGGGAGAGGCGCCGTGACTGTCCGGTAGGGCGCCGTCACTG
The DNA here is from genome assembly GCA_036785665.1 of Chirona hameri. Lineage (NCBI taxonomy): Eukaryota > Metazoa > Arthropoda > Thecostraca > Balanomorpha > Balanidae > Chirona > Chirona hameri. The sequence goes on from JAXIVJ010006621.1 coordinate 25,619, forward strand.
GTCGGAGGGGTGCGGTCACTTGCCGGAGGGGCGCGGTCACTGACCGGAGTGGCGCCGTCACTGGCCGGAGGGGCGCCGTCACTGGTCGGAGGGGCGCCGTCACTCGCCGGAGGGGCGCCGTCACTGGCGGGAGAGGCGCCGTCACTGTCCGGTGGAGCGCCGTCACTGGTCGGAGGGGCGCCGCCACTCGCCGGAGGGGCGCCGTCACTCGCCGGATGGGAGCGGTCGCTGACCTGATGGGCACCGTCACTGGCCGGAGGGCGCCGTCAATGACCGTGGGGGGGGGGCAACTAAGTCACAGGCGGAAAGTGGCAGTCACTAGTCGGAGGGGCGCCGTCACTCGCCGGAAGGGCGTGGTCACTGGCGGGAGAGGCGCCGTCACTGTCCGGATGGGCGCCGTCACTGGTCGGAGGGGCGCCGTCACTCGCCGTAGGGGCGCGACCACTGACCGGAGGGGCGCCGTCACTGGCCGGAGGGGCGCCGTCACTGGTCGGAGGGGCATCGTCACTCGCCGGAGGGGCGTGGTCACTGGCCGGAGGGGCGCCGTCATTGGCCGGAGGGGCGCCTTCACTGGCCGGAGGGGCGCCGTCGCTGGCCGGAGGGGCGCCGTCGCTGGCCGGAGGGGCGCTGTCACGGGCCGCAGAGGCGCCGTCTACGGCAGGGGCGCCCTCACTGGCCGGGGGAGCGTCCTCACTGGCCGGGGGAGCGTCCTCACTGGCCGGAGTGGCGCCGTCACTGGCCGGAGGGGCGCCATCACTGATCCGAGGGTCGCCAGCTTTGCATGGGCACCTCGGGTCCAAAGGACCAGGTCATGCCCTGAATGACCGTATACTCGCTACACCACTGGCTGGCGGACATTTTTTAGTGGCTTTTTTAGTTTTTCCTTGGTTTTATTTTTTGGGAGTTTTTTTAGAGGGCGCCTCCGGCGCCCTCTCAAAACCCAGAACAGACTCACTTTTTGAGGGGGCGCCTTCGGTGCCCGCTCAAAAGTGTGTGTGGGGGGGGGGGGGGTCCGGCGCACCCGGTCCCCACCGGTAGCGACGCCCCTGACGCGAAGGTTTCTGGATTGAAATCTGTATGTTCGAGGTTTGATCGTGTGACTGTAAATAGGTACATAGAGTGATGACCTTTGGGCGGATGGGTTATTGCGACCTGCAGCACCGCTGAGTTGAGTTTAACGCAATTCATCTTACCTACCGCGATATATGAGGGCACCATTCTGATTAAAGGGCGCCACAAACCCGAGGAGTTTCGGCGCCTCTAAGCCTAAATCATCATCATCATCATTCCGATTAAATATCTGAATGATTAAAATTAGACTTATTGATTTAATTTCGTTTAATGCTTCCTCCGTGCTTTACGTATGTTTAAAGTCCAGTCAGTTGAAGTGCTTTTGACTCGTGGTAAATGTTTCAGGTACATTTGGTATTAATGTATCGTTATACGGTCGTACACAACCAAGTGAGCTGGCAATCTAATGTATTTAGAACACAAGCATTTTTCAGAGATTTTTTTTTTACTCATATATAAGTTAGTTATTTAGTTAGTTATTTTGTTTGTTAGTTAACTGTCGCCGAAGTAAGGTCCATTAACACGCGCACGGTCGGGGGTTCGCGCCAACTACGAACTACTGGGGGGGGGGAGGGGGTTGATTTCCGCCCCTTTCCCCAAGATCTCAAAAACCACGCAACGTAGCGACAAGCAGACAACGATGCATTAGCTCGAGCTCGATCATAGCTCGAGGCAAGCTCTATCGAAAGTACGTAGGTCATTTTTAGGTCAGGTCAATATTGAGGTCACCAGAGGTCACCAGAGATCACCAGAGGTCACCAAATGTTAAGTTCCGGCTATATGAGTGTCCTTGATAAAACCGTCTATATATCGATAACTAAAAGAACTAGTAGCGACGCGCGGAAAAACGTTCAAAAAATAATTTTGTTTTGCTGTCACTAAGGTTCTATCAGAATTGACCTAAGGTCAATAGTTAGGTCAGCAGTAGCCATTTAATTTGCAACATTCAAATACTTGCCGATTACAAAAAAAAACTTTTGACACGATTGAGTAAAATAGATTTTACCACTGTGTTTCTCTCGTCGAGACGCATCGAATGATATATTGGGTGACCTAGATAGGCCATAAACAAAAATTCGCTTGATCTGAAATCAGGATCAACTTTTACATCATGTGATTCGTGTCGGCAAGCCGACTATAATGGTGAAAACCTCATTGTTCTACCTTGATTTGGTAAATAGTTATTGAAGAAAAACCATACGTGACCTGGGGGGTCACCTGAGTTGACATCGTAGAGGTCAAAGAACAAAAATGTGACATAGGGCTTTGCATTTGGCACACGAGTGGTAGTGATCTGGTGACAATGGTCAAATGTAGCCATTTCCTATAGATTTATACGCGTTTTTTCCCCATAGACTTATAATGGGAGGTCACGAAATCGACCTGACCTTAGGTCACCGATATTTAAACAATCGAGATAAACGAATTGTAGGTACTTACCACCTGATCACACAGGGGCGGATCCAGGGGGCACAGGAGGCAGGTGCCCCCCTCCCCCCGAAACATCTGAAGAGGGCCCATTTCGGCGCGCGCAGCGCGCCGAAAAGGGTCGACGAGACCGCGCGAAGCGCGGTATCATGGGCTCTCTAAGAGTCTGGAGACCACGCAAAGTGGTTTTTAGAGAGTTTAGAGCACTTCAGAGGCCCTTAAGGGCCAACAGGGCCCTCTCTGAAAGACCAGAGGGCTCCATGAACGTTCAAAGGGTCCCTGTGCAGTTCAGAGGGCCCCTGGCTAGACCAAAAGGGCCCCTGGGCGAGTCAGAAAAGCCCTGAACATGCCGAATGGCCCCTAGCCAGCACAGAGGAGACCCTGGGCATGTCGGAGGGGCCTCTGAGCATGTGGGCAGGGCGACAAAGCAGCTAGTGCAGTTCCTTACCAGGTCGGAAGGGTCACTGAGCAGGCTGGAGTGCCCCTGGACAGACCCAGAGAGCCCCTTGGAAGTTTAAAGGGCCCCTGTGCAGGTCACAGGGGCCTCTGACCAGACCGAAAGGGCCCCTGGATGGGTCAGAAGGGCCCCTGAACATGCCGAATGGGCCCCTAGTCAGCACGGAGCGACCCCAGGGCAAGTCGGAGGGCCCCCTTAGCATGTCGGCAGGGCGACAAAGCAGCCAGCGCAGTACCTTGACAGGTCGGAAGGGCCCCTTAGAAGGCTGAGGGGCCCCTGGACAGATCAGAGGGCCCCATGTAGTTCAAAAGGCTCCTTTGCAGGTCGGAGGGGCTCCTGACCAGATCGAAAGGGCCCCTGGGTGGGTCAGAAGGGTCCTGAACATGCCGAATGCGCCCCTAGCCAGCACAGAGGACCTCTGGGTAGGTCGGAGGGCCCCTGAGCATGTCGGCAGGGCGAAAGAGCAGCAAGCGCAGTACCTTGCAGGTCGGAAGGGCCCCTTAGAAGGCTGGAGGGCCCCTGGACAGACCAGAGGGCCCCTGGGAATTCCAAAGGGCCCATGTGGAGGTCAGAGGGTCTACTGGGCCCTTGCAATGATCGGGAATAAGGCCCTTTCAACGCTCGGGAAGGGGGCCCTTTCGAGGCGCCCCCCCCCCCCCTGGGCGAAATACTGGATACGTGTCTGGGTCCTACGTCGGTCTGAGAGTGTCCTTGTCAGGTCTCAATATGCCCTCGCTGGGTCTGATAAAGCCCTACGCCTGTCGGCGAGGGCCTTTGCTAGTTCTGAGAGGGCTCTGGGGTGGTTTGTGAGGGTCCTGGCCGGGCCTGAGAGGGCTCTCCGCCCGCTTAAGATGGCCTGACCAAGCCTTAGAGGGATCATACGCCGCGCTGGTTTGAGAGGCCCAGTCCCAGTCCTGACTGGTTCCTACATTAGTCAGAGATGACCCTTGTTGGGCTTGAAATGGGCCTGTGCCTGTTTGAGAGGACTCTTTCCAGGCCTCAGATGGCCTTAAGCCAGTCTGATAGGGCCCTTACAAGGCGACAGAGGGCCCTATACCGGACCTTAGGCGAGCCATTTGGGCCCGCCTGAGCCAGAGGCCTGGTCGGAGCCCTCTCAGGCCTGCCAATGGCTCTCTGAAACGGACGAAGGGCCATTCAAGTCTAGCAATGGCCCTTTCAGACTTAGAAAGGGCCCTCCCATAGTACTCTCAAAGAGACTGAGGGACCTATTTTACCGACCTTAGGGCGCTTTCGCACCGGCAAAGGACCCTTTCAAAACGACTGAGGGCGTTTTCAGACCTACCGGTGGTCCTCCAGACCAGCATATGGCGCTCTCAAGTCTTGCAAGGGCCCTCCAAGACTGGCATAGGGCCAGGAGCGTCACCGACGGGGGGGGGGTCCGGACTCCCACTCTCAGAAGGCGGGGGTCGACCCCCCCCCCCCCCATACACACACTTTTTCGGGGAAAGTTAACAATTTATCGTAAAAATTGCCTTTGCAACAGTCAAAATCCAGCTATCCTCAGTTTAAAACTGGAGATTTTCGCGCCGCTTCGCGGCATGGCACAAGTTTCGCAATTGCTTATACAAATTTGGAAAATGCGAAAATTAATTCCATTAAATGTCTGGAAGAGGCTCTCCTTGGTGGTAATTGCTGGCCCCAGGTCCCACTCGCTTCATAGAATATTAACTTTCAAGCGGGATACATGTTTCCACTGGCGGATCCAAGGGGGGGGGGACAACCAGGCCATGGCTCCAAAAAAAAATCCTGGAAGGGGGGGGGGGCAACATGTCTTTCCCCCTAAAAAACTTAACAATTTATCCTAAAAATTTACTTCGCACCAGTCAAAATCCAGCTATACACAGTGAAAACTGATTTTTTTTGGAAAACACAGCTCTTACCATCAGTAGCAAACCCAGGGTTCACTCCAGGAGGGAGCAATTTTTGATCAGGGGGGCATAAGGTAACCCCACCAAAACATCACCGGATTTGGCCCACTGTATTTTTAGAGGGGCATATTTTCACAAAATCTCCCTTAAAAAAAGAATTAATCCTTGGAGCATTTTTGGAAATAGGGACCTTCGGGACCTATTTCCAAAGGGGCACCTATGGCCAAGGGGGCACGTACGGACCTTCAGGGGGGGGGGGCAATTGCCCCGTAGGCCCCATCCCTTGGGTACGCCTATACTTTACCATCAAATCAGGGCTTAAAAAAGCTCAACTGGACGAGAAAATAGCGGCCAGCAAGCTGCCAGTCGGAATTGAAGCTCGAACAAACGTTTTTTGTACATATAGGAAGATCACTTCATATGCTATCAATTTGGACTCCAAACTACACTCTATTTCGACGCAAATGGTTCTAAAAAATGACGCGTTGCTTTGTGAAAATAGCTTTTCGGGACGCGGGACGCGTGACAGCGGTGTGTACAAAATTCACGTGTGATTCTCACTAAGTTCCCAATGGCAATTGTGCAATCAAAATAAAATAAAACAAACTATAGGTAGGTACCTAGGTTGAGATAGGTACTTCTAGCTCAAACCTTATCGGAAGTATCTGCCCCCTCCCGGATTTTCTAAATATTATCAACGTGAAATTTTCAGTACCTTATCTTGCATCAAGTCTAAGTCTTCTCACCAACTTTCAATTAAATTGATGTAGTATTTTGGGAGGTAATGACGTTTTAATGACGCCATGCCATGCCATTTTTGGTGGAAAAACTATAAATGTTGGACAAATCGTAGAGTTTTGAAGCAAATTGCAAATATAAAACGTCAAAAGAAAGGAAATTACATTTTCTTCAAAATGGCTATCTTGGATATCCGAAATTGTGAGTTTCGTAACCAAAACAAAGGGGAAAATGTTTTTTTTCAGGGAAAAAAATACACAATTTTTTTTTTGTGAGTTTGAAAAGTGAATTTCTTAAGCTCGAATACCAAAATAAGGTGACCGGCCCAAATACGCGGAGGGAGAAAAATGGGGGTACCTTTTTGCCACAAAAAGATGCTCTCCCCCACGGAGAGAGACTGGATCCGCCAGTGCCTCCCACCGATTTGCCCCCTCCCCCCAAAAAAAACTAAACCCCCCCAAAAAAGAGAAACAAAAAGAGAGGTTGGATCCGCCAGTGCATGTTTAGCTAGTCGGCTGAGTTCCGAAAAAGGCGACGCGGACGCAAAGACGCGGACATCGGCACCCGCGGAAGCTGGAGCGATGCCGAACATGCTGGACCGAATAGCTAATAGTGGGGACCAGGCCAGGACCAGCTGCCAGAGCCATCTCCCGTCAGGCTCCTCCAGATCCACAGGGACAATTTATGCTCGGAAAAGTCGTTCTGCCTCTTGCTGCTTTCAAATCATTTGCACTGTTACCAGTTGTTTGTTACAGTTCGGTACATATGCATAGTTATTGTTATCATATGTACTATTGAGCGCTGACTGCCGCCGGTCATCGTGATTTACTATCCGAGGCTAGTTAATTAATGTATATGAAAAACTACCTTCATTTCAATATTTTTAATCATACCGAGATGTGCAACCAGGAAAAGGGGTTACCTGAGGCGTGGCTCCACTGGTCTCCACTGGGCTGGTCCCAATATTACAATTTCGTTTTCCACGACCTAAAATTCACATTTTCACGCCGCTTCGCGGCGTCACATCGCTGGCCATCATCATAACGAAGCCATCGTCATCGTCTTCGGTTCGTCGTAACGCTGAATTGAGTGAATAACATTTTTAGCTTCTTATGATCTACAAGTCCCATCGCCTATATTTCTGGGTTTTATCAGGGAAACCCGTAAAAAATCGCCGCTTGGCGGCGCTAAATAACAAGTACCTACTATAACATGACAATTCACATTACAAATGCTGCAAAGACTTAAATACACGCATAAAAAATGTGGTTACATTTTTTCCGTCATTTCAGCCGAGTCACCACTAACAAATGATCGGCGACGCCCCTGCATAGGGCCCTCTCAGGACTATCAAGGGCCTTCTCCGACTGGTATGGGACTCTTTCAGGCCTGACGAGGGCCCTCTTAGGCTTGTCAAGAGCTTTCTCATATCTGAAAATACACTCTCAGAGCGACTGGAGGCCCTTTCAGACCTGCAAAAACGCTCGGGGCCCTTTTCAGCTCGAGAGCCCCTTGACGTCTGATGTGTCCCCCCCTCCGAAATGTTTGCCTGGATCCGCCCCTGTGATGACATCCTGTGAGTTTCAAACCGTTTGGTCAATCACTTTGGCTGTGGCACGATCGCAAACATTTTGGAGGTGGGGTCACTTGACTTGACCTGGTGACCTGACCTGAGATGACCCGAGGTAAAACAAAATAACACTGTGTGGGTAATTTATGCCCAAACAGCTGTGCCAAATTTCGCGACGCTGCGCGCCGTCGTTCAAAATCTGGTGGCAATGCCCTTGTTCTTATACAGAGTCGAGTGATCGTGTATTTTTTTTGGGGGGGGGGGGGGCGTCGTGCCCCCCCCCCCCCCCCGCTCAGCTCTAGAGGTTTTTTTGGGGGGGGCGGGTTGCCCCCATTGCCCCCGCGGTTCCCACGCCCCTGATAATTGGTCCTTAAAGTGTTCGCTAATTTATTATTATTTCCTGGCGCTAATACTGTGCCGCAGTACTTAACTGCGGTGCGGTACAGCCTACATCAAGTAATTTCGAGTGACTGACTGCTTCTTCATTAGGCATATGTCTTTTTGTGATAACCGAGCGGGGGCGAAGCGCCCGTGAGGTTTCTCGGCAACTTACTAGACAAATTTACATTTGACCCGGCCCGACCCGGCCATACAGACGTCAGACGCTTTTCGGAAACTAATAACTTTGCAACCACTGCTCCGATTGAGATCGGGTTTTCACCATTGGATAGGACCATCAAATCAATTTTGATTTTGTTATGATGCGTTCTGATTAGGGTGGTACCACAGCGCGTGGCACCCGCAGACGTCGACATGAACAAAAATCATTATTGAAGAAAACAAATGGCTTGATTTATCTAAGCATTCGTTTTGTATACGCTAAGGCATGCAGCCGCTCCCTTTTTCAGGACGTGCTCCCTTTTGGCGGATTCGAGAAAGGAGATCATGTACAATTTAATAAAACTTAATTTTTATGTTGGCATGCATGGAGGCCTGTCAATTTTTATGGAGACTAAAAGGACTAAAAAGACTATGTGTTACTACCACGTGTGCTCCCGTACCATTTCATATTAATTCAAACCTGTTTAAGCTTTAACAGTGCGTGCCCTCTCGGTCATCGCCCAAAAAGGCGTTTTACTGATGTATGTACAGTGCAGTGCAAATGTTCTGTCCACTTCATCGGCATAACCAGCGCGTTTGTCGGTGCTGCACGCAGTGGAATTCAATGCAACTATGTATGCCCTCACCCCCGATATCGGGGGCGAGGGCTATAATAATTGCATTGGATTCCACTGCGTGCAGCACCGACAGACCTCGGGTGGTGCCGAGGAAGTGGACAGAACATCTGCCTGCACTGCACTGTACATTGGTTCCAAAATAAGCGTCCCGCTGGGTTAGACGACTGTCTGTAATGAATAGCTGCATTCTCGCCATTCCCGGTCAGTCTGGGAGGTAGGCTACCCGACACACTAGTGCTCGGCGGGACAGCCTATACAGCTTGGCTACACTGACGATACACTCTGCCTGTATAGGCTGTTCCGCGCAGCATTGTTGTGCACCGTACTGCCTAACCTTGCAGGCGGTTCAAAACGGCCGGTATTCACTACAAATCAACTGCTGTGCCGTCCAACCCAGCGGGACGCTTATTCTGCAACCAATAGTACCTATCCTCGATTGTCAAACGCATGTCTTTAAAGGGAAATAATGACCTTTTGATTTATTTATCTGCATTATTGTATAAAACATGTATGTTATCAAATTGATCGCACCTCCATTTAAAAGTGAAATAACAACTTTTTCTATTTCGAAAATTACATTTAGGGAACTTAATATGTACTTATATATGGTGACGAACAGTATGATCCATTACTATCACCTGGTTTGAAGGTTGATTTGTAAACAAGTCATAGGACCAGAAATGACGTAAGTGTGCCAAGAAGCGTGACAACGCCCCTAATTGGTCAATGAAACAAATCGCCACACCAAATAGGTCGTTGTTGAGTGCATAAGTGAACTTGCGATTTCATTGCCATTTTGTCATTGTTTCATGATTATCTTTTTATATATTTATTTTTAATGATAAGCTTAAGCCTAGTGTTATATACAGCCAGAGACAAAACCAAACCAAAATCCTAATGTTGGAAATGCATGAATCAATTTTCAAAAATTGAGGGTCGCAACCACTAACAAGGCCGTCGTTGGGTGCATAAGTTAACTGCTAATTTGGTTGCCTTTGTATTCAATATTTGTTGATTGTTAAGGGCAGTAGGTCACATAATCACGATAAACAGAGTGGAAGGCATATTTTCTATACCATTTCGTCAAAAAGCAATACCGGATTTTGGTGAACACCGAAATTTGTTACCAAGTACTTGAGAGTACCGGTCGTTAAAAGTGTGGAACGCTTATCAACTTTAACTTGAAATATATTTCGGTAAGAATGTTTATATGCAAAATGTAATAATTTTACAATGTATTTTGGTCTTGTCTGTCGATTTCAAGTGATAACTCCATTTTTGTGGGAAAATGTAATTATTTCCCTTTAACAAAACTATCTAGTTCGTGACCGTTACTTTGTAATTCTAAGCCACCTGCTGATAGTAAACACTGATATATAAACACTGCTGATAGTTGTTCAAAATGATCATTTGTGATAATAATATATTATTGTAATAAAAAGAAAAGCCAAACTATTATAACGCGTTTCGATTCACAAATCAACATCAGAGAATGATGAAAACATCACCGAACAACATATGGATATGGACAATAAAGAAATAAATAGAAACATTTTCATAGAAATCCTCACCACAAAAGAACATGACGCCGCCCTGCGCATAGCTGAATCTGTTTATATTAGAAAAAGCAACCCGACTATGAACACCACATCTGGTGTTGGTGCCTTACTAAACATTTAATTTAGATTCCCGTTTTTATACGTTTGTTTAGGTAGCTTTAACCCGGCAGTCACTGGGGTATTTTTTGTAACACGACTCTGAGGGGGGGATTTTTCTAGCCCCCTTGTATCTTCGGAACCAATTGGATGATCGCGCTGACTCAAACGGGAATCGATAGCCCAGGAAATTTCATGGGCATGAAATAAATTGTGTTGACCTGGAGGTCACCGGTGACGTCACATGAGGTCAGGTCAAGTAACAAGATTTGAACGTTTCTGATAACGCAAGGGTTTTGCCGTAACTAGGAATTAGAGAGGCGTGAAATATATAGGATGCCTTAATACATGCAGCGAACATCGGAAGCTACACATGTCACCATCCCCGTACATTGTATTAAGTGAGGTCATCTCAGGTCAAGAGGTCAAATTGCAGTTTTTGGTGCAGTATGCTTTGTGATACATGTTTCTAACCTAAATTGTCATCCTGAGCACGAAAAAACACCATAAAACTTCGTATATGCAACCCAATGCTAAATAATGGGTCATAGGTCATGGTCAAGGTCAACAATTTTAACAATTATAGGTATGAGTTTATGACACTGAATCATACGACTGAAATGCAAATGTGCAGCCTTACTTAGCACCGTCTCTACCTTTTGTTACTTTTCATGCCCGTTATTGACGTAATCAAGATCGTGGCAATGTATTGTAAGCTCTGCCACAAACATGTGCTATGTGGACCGACCATTTTGTTTTCCTTTGAAAGGTCATACGTTAGTATCCGTTGAAGATATTGACTTGAAAATCGCTACACATATTCACAACACTACCATACATATTCCTTTTTCTGAAAATTATCACAAACTTCGAAAGTATTTTGAAAAATCAAATTTTGACTTTCATAATTTTTGCACCACACCCGTGATGCAATACATGAAAATTTCGAGATAGCAGTTTGATAGTGCTGTTCATTAGCTGTTATGTGATGTATGTTAAGTGTAGTTATCTTTATAACTTTTTTCTTCTTCTGCAATTTGTTAATGTACGGCCTAATTTGGCTCGAAATCTGTCGGAAGTGACGTCACTATGATGTAATTTTCTTGTGACACATTGGAACACCAAAATTTTCATTTAGCTGACATGTGTAAAAATTATGTCCGGAAAGGTACTGAAAGTTTGGCGGCGATAGCTCCATTTGTGTTTGAGATATTCCAAATATTCCTCAGGTAGGGCTGAAAAAGACCCCCCCCCCCTCAGTGACTCGCGGGGCCTCAAATAAGATAATAAGATAGATAATAAGATAGATAATAAATAGATAAGGCCTCAAATGAGTCGGTATACATATTTTAACCACAATTCCTTTGTTAGCTACTTTCAACATATTTCATAAACGTTATGGTGAATTATTTGTATCTATCTGATGTCTTATCTATGTTGTGCGAGAGATAACTTGGCAGTGTATCATTTTGCAGTGTGAACAACGTGTATGACAGCGTATGTCAGTGTATGAATCCATCGACAGTGTTTTAGTGCGAAACCGAGGAAAAGTTCCCACTAGAGGAGGTGTTGAAGTGTTTGACTCGTGTTAGTGTTCTTGGTTTTTGACGCTAAAAACGGTGATGTTTTCATCATTCTCTGATGTTAACCCGCGCACTGCAGGGGGTTGATTTCCACCCCCCCCCCCCCCCCCCCCCCCCCTCAGGTTTTTCAAAGATAGCGAAAAAAACGGCGGCGCGCAGCGCCGCCGGGTTTTTGATACACCTGTTAGGACATCAATTGCGCACACTTTGAGAAAAAAAATATGCTCGGGTCATCTCAGGTTGACGGTCACCAGACCAGGTCAAGTGACCCCACCACCAAAAATGTTTGCAGTTGTGCCAAAGCCAGAGTTTTTCACCGATCAGATTGAAACTTACAGGATGTCATGAGGGCATCAGTACTTACAATTCGTATAACTCGGAATTTTGATATCGGTGACCTAAGGTCAGGTCAATTTCGTAACCTCCCCATAATAAGTCAATGGGGAAATTTACAAATGCTTCCTATTACAAGGATATGCATGGTACTAGTCCAATTACTTCTAGATCATGTTATTATAGTATATTCTTGATGATCCAAGTGTAAGTTTTGTTCAGTGACCCCTATTGGGTCATTTGAGGTCATGCGAGGTCACCATCACCTTTTTGTCAATAACTCTCGACATAATGAAGATAGAGAAGTAAAACAGACATCAATGTGTTTGTCTCGTGGAGACACGTCTTCTCATATGCAACATGCCCTACTTGGGTCACCACTTGACCTTGACCTTAGGTCAAATTGTTAAGTTGACTTAACAAGGTCACCATATATATCATTCAAAGCGCCTTGACAAGATAAACACAATGGCGTAAACAGTTTCCGTTATCTTTATTAAGTAAAAAGTTAATAGCAAAAAACGATTTAGCAAAAAAACTGCATTTTTCCCCCTTTTTGACCTCTGGAGCCTCAAATATTGACCAGAGATCAAATCTGAGGACACCTTAGCGATTACAAATTTCACTGGCTGGCGTTTGCTTTTTTCCGTTTGTTTCTAACTATCATCATTTCTGAAATATATGGGAATTTCTGGAGCGATGTCCTAAAACAGGAAGAACTGGAAAATTTGACCTTTGATGACCTTTGGTGACCTCAATTTTGACCTGACTTAAAAAAACACTGAAATACTTTCGATAGAACATGCATGAAGATATCAAATGCCTTTTTCCGCTTCTCGCTACGTTGCGTAGTTTTCGAAATCTCAGGGGGGGGGGGGCGGAAATCAACCCCCCCTCCCCTGCAGTTCGTGTTCGGCGTAAAGCCCCTGCAGTGCGCGGGTTAATTTGTGAATCGAAACGCGTTAGAATAGTTTCTTTTTCTTTTAATTCAAATAATATAGTATTAGCACAAATTATCATTTTCATCAACTTTTTTTTACAATGAACAAGTTGCTAAACTTTCTCCAACTCATATCACGCCTGCTGATATTCCACGTACTAGCGGTAAAGTTGTACTATCATTGTGAGCAGTTGAAGCCGTGCAACAAACGATGTGTATTGCTGAAGCGTTTATTCAAGCTTAGCTTTCAAATTTCCCGATGATTATTCTAATGACACGATATGTCGGCACACATAAAACAAGTACACACATATACTTACACACCATACATTTTCACCCTCCACAGGTTCCATGGATGCAAGCAATTACAGTGTGTTGCATTCGCTTTCGGTTTATGCAATACACATTCGTGTTACATTTCTGGCATCATAGTGGAACACCTGAGACGACACATGTCGCTGAAATAACATTTAATTCGGCATTTCTCTGTCTCCCAGTTCCTTCCCCAATGGACAAGTCAACGATACAATGTCATCAATATGAACAACCCGTCTCACTGTGTCCTGGCCCGCTGGCTTATTGCTGACCCGGTGACAAGGTTCCTGCCCCGGATAACAGCTAATCCAACACTATCCGGCAGCCGAGCTGGCTTATTGCTGACCCGGTGACAAGGCTCCTGCCCCGGATAACAGCTAATCCAACACTATCCGGCAGCCGAGCTGGCTTATTGCTGACCCGGTGACAAGGTTCCTGCCCCGGATAACAGCTAATCCAACACTATCCGGCAGCCGAGCTGGCTTATTGCTGACCCGGTGACAAGGCTCCTGCCCCGGATAACAGCTAATCCAACACTATCCGGCAGCCGAGCTGGCTTATTGCTGACCCGGTGACAAGGCTCCTGCCCCGGATAACAGCTAATCCAACACTATCCGGCAGCCGAGCTGGCTTATTGCTGACCCGGTGACAAGGTTCCTGCCCCGGATAACAGCTAATCCAACACTATCCGGCAGCCGAGCTGGCTTATTGCTGACCCGGTGACCTGTGGTTCCTGCCCCGGATAACAGCTAATCCAACACTATCCGGCAGCCGAGCTGGCTTATTGCTGACCTGGTGACAAGGTTCCTGCCCCGGATAACAGCTAATCCAACACTATCCGGCAGCCGAGCTGGCTTATTGCTGACCCGGTGACAAGGTTCCTGCCCCGGATAACAGCTAATCCAACACTATCCGGCAGCCGAGCTGGCTTATTGCTGACCCGGTCACAAGGTTCCTGCCCCGGATAACAGCTAATCCAACACTATCCGGCAGCCGAGCTGGCTTATTGCTGACCCGGTGACAAGGCTCCTGCCCCGGATAACAGCTAATCCAACACTATCCGGCAGCCGAGCTGGCTTATTGCTGACCCGGTGACAAGGCTCCTGCCCCGGATAACAGCTAATCCAACACTATCCGGCAGCCGAGCTGGCTTTCTTCATCTTCTGGTCGTGATTCTGCCACGTGCGTCGCACTATATTGACACGGTGACATCCGGCAGCGGACGATGAGGACACATATGAAGTCTCTCAACTACAGACTCAGACTACAGACTCGTATGAAGTCTCTCAACTGCAAAGTGGCGACCCTACCTCTGTCGTCTCCTCATCTTGTCTCTGAGTTCCGCTCTCTCACTCCCTCCCGACTAGCTGCGCCTGCCGCCGCTCCTGCTGCTGGCCGTTTTCGTTTTGCTGACGATCCAGCCGGTGTACTGGTGCACGTCGGTGTAGATTCCGGGCAGGTTGGGTCGGGCGCAGCCGATTCCGGCCGATACGACGCCGACCAGCGTGTGGTGACCGTCTGACCTGACCACCAGGGGACCGCCACTGTCACCCTGCAGATCAAACACAGATATGCACTGTCAAACGCATACACTGTCACCCTGCAGATCAAACGAGTGTCAATCGAAGGATCTATCAATTTTGAATTTCTCGATTTAAAACGCTACGTTGGCATACCAGCTGCAGCAATCAGAGCTGATACACTTACGTTACAGCCGGTAAAGATAATTAATTCAGTGGTATGAATAGTGCCGCGTACACAGGCAAACATACTGTCACCCTGTCACACCATATTCACAAATATACGCAGCCATCCTGTCCTCTGGCCACCTATCTGATAGCCGCCCTTTCTTGCCTGGCAGCTGCCCTTCACTACCTGACAGCTGTCTTCCATATCTGACAGCTGTATTCCATATCTGACAGCCGTCTTTTCCTACCTGACAGCTGTCATTCCCTACTTCTGTGCCGTTTTCCGTTTTCCGTGCCGTGCCGTTTTCGTTGTTTGTTCCATTACGTTTGGTTCAGCGCTACGTTTGTCCCACGTTTGTCCCATCGCAACATAAACGTGTCATTTAAGTGAAGTTCAATTTGCTTGAGCGGCTAACAGATGGCTGGGCTGACCCAGGGAAGGGTCAGGCGGAGATTAGAGGTCAGGTCAAGGTGACCCTGTGGCGCCGGGGTGGGCGGCGTTCCTACTCCGGGCGCCATTTCGCTCACCGGGCGGGGCTGCGTGCGGATATGCCGCCGTGATTTATTATCTTAGCCCCTCCCCCCCCCCTTCCCCGGGGTGAGATTTTCGACCTTTGGTTATTTGGTAATGGGGATTTGGAGCGCTGCGCGACTGCTGCTTGCGTAGAATCGTGAGACTGAACTAAACAGGTGAATGGGAGACTGATATTCTGACAATGACATTCTTTGCCTTGCCGATGGTTTTGCGAAAGCGATAACGTTGTTGTGATACGGTTTTGAGTGTTTTAGTATAACATTCTGCTTGGTAGGAGTCGTGTAAAATAATGTATTGGTTAAGCTTTTCTCGGTCGGAGAACGTGGGTGACATAAATGCGTGTTTGAGTTAGGAATGTTGCTGCTTCATGTTTGTTTGTCAGCTGTTGCTTGGTTTCGTTTGCTGAAACGGTTGAAGAAGTCAGTTGAGATCGTCTAAACAATCAGTTAAACCAATCAGTTAAAAGAGAAATAATGCTGCATGCTTCTCGTGGGGTCTGCGCGGTGGCGGCCGGCCGTTGCCATGCCGGACAGCGGCGGCGGTGGCGGCGGGCGGCCGCTGTAGCTTCTACAGCTTCTACTCGCAGTATAAGTTTTCTACACTACCTGACAGCCGTCCTTCCCTACCTGACAGCCGTCCTTCCCTATCTGACAGCCGTCCTTTCCTGCCTGACAGCCGCCCTTTCCTGCCTGACAGCCGTCCTTCCCTACCTGACAGCCGTCCTTTCCTACCTGACAGCCGTCCTTTCCTACCTGACAGCCGTCCTTTCCTATCTGACAGCCGTCCTTCCCTACCTGACAGCCGTCCTTTCCTACCTGACAGCCGTCCTTCCCTACCCGACAGCCGTCCTTCCCTACCTGACAGCCGTCCTTTCCTACCTGACAGCCGTCCTTTCCTACCTGACAGCCGTCCTTTCCTACCTGACAGCCGTCCTTTCCTACCTGACAGCCGTCCTTTCCTGCCCGACAGCCGTCCTTTCCTACCTGACAGCCGTCCTTTCCTACCTGACAGCCGTCCTTTCCTACCTGACAGCCGTCCTTTCCTACCTGACAGCCGTCCTTCCCTATCTGACAGCCGTCCTTCCCTACCTGACAGCCGTCCTTCCCTATCTGACAGCCGTCCTTTCCTACCTGACAGCCGTCCTTCCCTACCTGACAGCCGTCCTTTCCTATCTGACAGCCGTCCTTCCCTACCTGACAGCCGTCCTTTCCTACCTGACAGCCGTCCTTCCCTACCTGACAGCCGTCCTTCCCTACCTGACAGCCGTCCTTTCCTACCTGACAGCCGTCCTTTCCTACCTGACAGCCGTCCTTTCCTACCTGACAGCCGTCCTTTCCTACCTGACAGCCGTCCTTTCCTGCCCGACAGCCGTCCTTTCCTACCTGACAGCCGTCCTTTCCTACCTGACAGCCGTCCTTCCCTACCTGACAGCCGTCCTTCCCTACCTGACAGCCGTCCTTTCCTACCTGACAGCCGTCCTTTCCTACCTGACAGCCGTCCTTTCCTACCTGACAGCCGTCCTTCCCTACCTGACAGCCGTCCTTTCCTACCCGACAGTCGTCCTTTCCTACCTGACAGCCGTCCTTTCCTACCCGACAGTCGTCCTTTCCTACCTGACAGCCGTCTTTTCCTGCCTGACAGCCGCCCTTTCCTGCCTGACAGCCGTCCTTCCCTACCTGACAGCCGTCCTTCCCTACCTGACAGCCGTCCTTCCCTACCTGACAGCCGTCCTTTCCTACCTGACAGCCGTCCTTCCCTACCTGACAGCCGTCCTTTCCTACCTGACAGCCGTCCTTCCCTACCTGACAGCCGTCCTTCCCTACCTGACAGCCGTCCTTCCCTACCTGACAGCCGTCCTTCCCTACCTGACAGCCGTCCTTTCCTACCTGACAGCCGTCCTTCCCTACCTGACAGCCGTCCTTTCCTACCTGACAGCCGTCCTTCCCTACCTGACAGCCGTCCTTCCCTACCTGACAGCCGTCCTTTCCTACCTGACAGCCGTCCTTTCCTACCTGACAGCCGTCTTTTCCTGCCTGACAGCCGTCCCTTCCTGCCTGACAGCCGTCCTTCCCTACCTGACAGCCGTCCTTCCCTACCTGACAGCCGTCCTTCCCTACCTGACAGCCGTCCTTTCCTACCTGACAGCCGTCCTTCCCTACCTGACAGCCGTCCTTTCCTACCTGACAGCCGTCCTTCCCTACCTGACAGCCGTCCTTCCCTACCTGACAGCCGTCCTTCCCTACCTGACAGCCGTCCTTCCCTACCTGACAGCCGTCCTTTCCTACCTGACAGCCGTCCTTCCCTACCTGACAGCCGTCCTTTCCTACCTGACAGCCGTCCTTCCCTACCTGACAGCCGTCCTTTCCTACATGACAGCCGTCCTTCCCTACCTGACAGCCGTCCTTCCCTACCTGACAGCCGTCCTTTCCTACCTGACAACCGTCCTTCCCTACCTGACAGCCGTCCTTTCCTACCTGACAGCCGTCCTTCCCTACCTGACAGCCGTCCTTCCCTACCTGACAACCGTCCTTCCCTACCTGACAGCCGTCCTTCCCTACCTGACAGCCGTCCTTTCCTACCTGACAGCCGTCCTTCCCTACCTGACAGCCGTCCTTTCCTACCTGACAGCCGTCCTTCCCTACCTGACAGCCGTCCTTCCCTACCTGACAGCCGTCCTTCCCTACCTGACAGCCGTCCTTCCCTACCTGACAGCCGTCCTTTCCTACCTGACAGCCGTCCTTCCCTAGCTGACATCCGTCCTTTCCTACCTGACATCCGTCCTTTCCTACCTGACAGCCGTCCTTCCCTAGCTGACAGCCGTCCTTTCCTACCTGACAGCCGTCCTTTCCTACCTGACAGCCGTCCTTCCCTATCTGACAGCCGTCCTTCCCTACCTGACAGCCGTCCTTCCCTATCTGACAGCCGTCCTTTCCTACCTGACAGCCGTCCTTCCCTACCTGACAGCCGTCCTTTCCTATCTGACAGCCGTCCTTCCCTACCTGACAGCCGTCCTTTCCTACCTGACAGCCGTCCTTCCCTACCTGACAGCCGTCCTTCCCTACCTGACAGCCGTCCTTTCCTACCTGACATCCGTCCTTTCCTACCTGACAGCCGTCCTTTCCTACCTGACAGCCGTCCTTTCCTACCTGACAGCCGTCCTTTCCTGCCCGACAGCCGTCCTTTCCTACCTGACAGCCGTCCTTTCCTACCTGACAGCCGTCCTTCCCTACCTGACAGCCGTCCTTCCCTACCTGACAGCCGTCCTTTCCTACCTGACAGCCGTCCTTTCCTACCTGACAGCCGTCCTTCCCTACCTGACAGCCGTCCTTTCCTACCCGACAGTCGTCCTTTCCTACCTGACAGCCGTCCTTTCCTACCCGACAGTCGTCCTTTCCTACCTGACAGCCGTCTTTTCCTGCCTGACAGCCGCCCTTTCCTGCCTGACAGCCGTCCTTCCCTACCTGACAGCCGTCCTTCCCTACCTGACAGCCGTCCTTCCCTACCTGACAGCCGTCCTTTCCTACCTGACAGCCGTCCTTCCCTACCTGACAGCCGTCCTTTCCTACCTGACAGCCGTCCTTCCCTACCTGACAGCCGTCCTTCCCTACCTGCCAGCCGTCCTTCCCTACCTGACAGTCGTCCTTCCCTACCTGACAGCCGTCCTTTCCTACCTGACAGCCGTCCTTCCCTACCTGACAGCCGTCCTTTCCTACCTGACAGCCGTCCTTCCCTACCTGACAGCCGTCCTTCCCTACCTGACAGCCGTCCTTTCCTACCTGACAGCCGTCCTTTCCTACCTGACAGCCGTCTTTTCCTGCCTGACAGCCGCCCTTTCCTGCCTGACAGCCGTCCTTCCCTACCTGACAGCCGTCCTTCCCTACCTGACAGCCGTCCTTCCCTACCTGACAGCCGTCCTTTCCTACCTGACAGCCGTCCTTCCCTACCTGACAGCCGTCCTTTCCTACCTGACAGCCGTCCTTCGCTACCTGACAGCCGTCCTTCCCTACCTGACAGCCGTCCTTCCCTACCTGACAGCCGTCCTTCCCTACCTGACAGCCGTCCTTTCCTACCTGACAGCCGTCCTTCCCTACCTGACAGCCGTCCTTTCCTACCTGACAGCCGTCCTTCCCTACCTGACAGCCGTCCTTCCCTACCTGACAGCCGTCCTTCCCTACCTGACAGCCGTCCTTCCCTACCTGACAGCCGTCCTTTCCTACCTGACAGCCGTCCTTCCCTACCTGACAGCCGTCCTTTCCTACCTGACAGCCGTCCTTCCCTACCTGACAGCCGTCCTTCCTTACCTGACAGCCGTCCTTCCCTACCTGACAGCCGTCCTTCCCTACCTGACAGCCGTCCTTTCCTACCTGACAGCCGTCCTTCCCTACCTGACAGCCGTCCTTCCCTACCTGACAGCCGTCCTTCCCTACCTGACAGCCGTCCTTCCCTACCTGACAGCCGTCCTTTCCTACCTGACAGCCGTCCTTCCCTAGCTGACATCCGTCCTTTCCTACCTGACATCCGTCCTTTCCTACCTGACAGCCGTCCTTCCCTAGCTGACAGCCGTCCTTTCCTACCTGACAGCCGTCCTTTCCTACCTGACAGTCGTCCTTCCCTACCTGACAGCCGTCTTTTCCTGCCTGACAGCCGCCCTTTCCTACCTGACAGCCGTCCTTCCCTACCTGACAGTCGTCCTTCACTATCTGACAGCCGTCCTTCCCTAGCTGACAGCCGTCCTTTCCTACCTGACAGCCGTCCTTCCCTTCCTGACAGCCGTCCTTCCTACCTGACAGCCGTCCTTTCCGCCAGCCTTGAAGCCGGCACAGATTTGGCCGCGGCCGATCCGCACGTGCCGTCCGGCCTCGCGGAACCAGCTGGAGCACGTGGTCGGCGCCACGATCGGCACGTGTACCCGCTGCAGCACGTCCGCCTGTTTACCACCTGCCGACACACGGTCACGCTGTCACGGTCACGTGGTCATGCCTTTGGGTTTAACCCTCGCCCTACGGGGGGGGGGGGCGCCTGACAGCCCCCCCCCCCCCCCTGAGGTTTTCTTGAATAACTTTCTACACATGCGGCGCATCTTGTTGAAATTTTCGGTAGCTGAGTTTACAACAATTATACGTATGCTGTACAAATTTAATTGAAATTGGTTTCAGAATTGTGGGAGATAATCATGTTTTGATGACGTCATGTTGGTGGAAAAACGATATATATTTGAAAAATGGTAGAAAACAGAGTTTTAAAGGAAATTGCAAACACAATTTACCAAAGTTACAAAATAGCATTCTCTTTTAAATGGCAATCTCGGATTTCCATTTGTTTGGTTGTAGACGCCTAAAATTAAAAAAACTTTTTTTTTAAATCCCCACAAAATCAAAATTTTCAAAAAATATATGTGAGAGAACTGAGTATGGACAATACCCATACCAAATTTAAAAGCAATATCTTCCTTTTTGACTGAGTGATGGCTCCCTAAGTGTAAGAAACTGATGACGTCATTTTTTTTAAAATAACTTTTGTTGACTTTTTTTGACAATATACGAACAAATAATTACCTTTTCTGTATTTCTGAGCCAAAACTAGTCTAGGAACATGCCTTTTTATTTACATTTATCAATTTATAATTTTGAGGTTTTCTGAAGAGCAAAATCGCTGTTCTGGACGTGGTAAATCCGAGGTCATTCACTTGACGTGGAAGGTCACCCGTTGACCTGAAACCTGAAAATTGCATAGAGTTCTCACCTTTGGCTCAGATCCAGCCCCAGCCGGCCACGGTGGCCGGGTCACCATGGGACGGGGTAATACAGCACTAAACTCACCTTTGGTGTACTCTCCGAGCCAGCCCCAGCCGGCCACGGTGGCCGGGTCACCATGGGACGGGGTAATACAGCACTAAACTCACCTTTGGTGTACTCTCCGAGCCAGCCCCAGCCGGTAACGGTGGCCGGGTCACCATGGGACGGGGTAATACAACACTAAACTCACCTTTGGCGTACTCTCCGAACTAGAGCCCTTCATGGAGTAGGAATCCCGTATGGGAATGGGAATGGGACGGGAATGGGTGGGAATGGGGCAAACTTTTGGGATATTAACGGGTTGGAACGGGTATGGGACAGACCATATAATTTTGTTTTGCACCACAAAAAGTTAAATATGCTCAAACGGGTGGGAATGGGAGCCCCAATCAATTATTAATTGGGATTAGAACGGGGTTGGGTCTGACTGAATGGGCTGGAACGGGATGGGGGCTGAAAATGTGTCCGATGTCCCATAAGCCGTTTTCACGAAGGATTTTGCGTTTGGGGCGATTGGGGCTTTTGGGGCGTTTGGGGCGATTGGGGCGATTGGGGCGTTTTGGGTAAATGGGTCTATAGCTTGTAAGAACACGGCTTTTCCAGGTGATTTTTGGTATCAATCGCAACCTTATGAATTAATGCATTTTTCTGGAAATTCCATTTTAATGATAACACCATAGTTTACTTAAAATTAGCAAATTCATCTTAAACTAGCTCTGGTGTTGCCAGACGGCTGGGGTGTTTGTGCGACGCCATCTTGCTCGAATCCCGGAAGTGGCTGGTTCGGGAAATTGTCATATTTTGCAACGACATGGTTTTCAGGAATAATAGTTTATTTCAATGAAAACTAGATGAATTAGTCCATTCATATTTTCAGTCATATTCACTTTTAAAAGCAAGGATTAATGATAATCAGCGATTTCGTTTTGATCATTTCTTGTAAGATGACATGAATGCTGGCTCCGGCTCTGCGCTGGCTCTGCGCAGGCTCCTCCGCCCGGTTACCATGGCGACGGGACGGCCGGTCGCCTGACGTCACGTTGCACACGTGGCTCCGGCGCCGGCAGGCTGGTCACCATGGCGACCAGCCGGCCGGTCGCCTGACGTCACGTTGCGCATGCGCAGAGCCGTAGTCTGCGCCCAGAAATGGCGTCCGTTCGTTCTAGAGCAGCCATTTTTGAGTTTTCAGTACCAGTGGCTGCAGAAAGCCCGCATGCTTCATGGGTTTATACGTGCCTTTTCTGAGGTCTTTTCAGCTTGTTGTGAGATTCATCAATTAATCAATTAATCAAATCAAAAACATTTGGTGTGATTCGAAATGCGTAAGGATTGTTCCGGTTTTCGGAAACCAACGAAGTTACCGCTCTAAATTGGACGATCTCAGCGGGACGGAGCGACGTTGAATTAAGGTCTGTCTATTCTTTTGACATTTGATTGCGTTTTTCATCATAATGTTATATTTCTTTGCCATTAATATCTTCAGTTTTGCCCTAACTGTCAATTGCGTATTTTATTTAATCAAAGCTGATTATCTAATATACTTCTTAGCCTCTTTTGGGGCGTTTTCGGTATGTTTTGTAGAAGGAACTAACACAACCCAAAAAATGCCAGATTTGCTCATGAATGTGAATATTCAAAGCAAACTAACGGTAAATATTGCATTGTAAGAGCATATACTTATACATTAATTCATAAAATTGTGATTGATGCCAAAAATCACCGGAAAAAACGTGTTCTTACAAGCTATAGATCCATTTACCTCAAACGCCCCAATCGCCCCAAACGCAAAATCCTTCGTGGAAACGGCTAATACAACACTAAACTCACCTTTGGTGTACTCTCCGAGCCAGCCCCAGCCGGTCACGGTGGCCGGGTCACCATGGGACGGGGTAATACAACACTAAACTCACCTTTGGTGTACTCTCCGAGCCAGCTCCAGCCGGCCACGGTGGCCGGGTCACCATGGGACGGGGTAATACAACACTAAACTCACCTTTGGCGTACTCTCCGAGCCAGCCCCAGCCGGCCACGGTGGTCGGGTCACCATGGGACGGGGTAATACAACACTATTTATTTATTTATTTATTTATTGTACATCATGGGTCCGTCCCCGGAACATGGCCAGGGCCAACGGGGCTATTCTTGAACCCGAGTCAAAACAATACGAGCATGGGCACAATATGGGTAAAACTCTCACACAAGACACACACCATACAGAGGTCAAGGCTAATAACAGGACAGTTTAAAAACGAAGATAAAAGCCATACGAGTAGAAACAAAAATATATATATATAAGATCGCGGCGAATGAATGAAGACGAGCGAGTCAGGCAGGTGAGGAACTCAAGTGAAGTTTAAGAGAATGCTTGAACTGTGATACCGACATGGTCGAGAATTCGGGCGGTAGTGCATTGTAACGGTCGGCGGCACGATATGCGAACTGTCGCTTGCCGGCAGCCGTCCCGCGGATGCGAGGAAGGCTGAGTAAATGGTCTTGTCGAGTACTTCGTACGCGATCAGGCTGCTCTCGGTTCGTGTGAAATTTGCAAGCCAGTGACTCTGGTTCACCCATTGACCGGATCTTGTGCAGGAGAGTGAGGGTATGGTGGGTAAACATGTCATTGGAGTTCAACCAGCCCAGGTTCTCCCGCACGCCAGAGATGTGGTCGTATTTCCTCTTACCGGAGATGACACGGGCGGCAAAGTTAATGATTTTTTTGCACTGCAGCCATGTTCTTGGCGGAACGATTTCCGTACACCGACAGACAATACCTGACGTGCGAGAAAACCAGGGCGGATACGATGGTAGTCAGAGTGCTGGAGGGCAGATAATGACGAATGTGGGAGATGGCGGACAGGACTCCGACACACCTCCGAGACAGCTCCGACACACCTCCGAGACTAAACTCACCTTTGGTGTACTCTCCGAGCCAGCCCCAGCCGGCCACGGTGGCCGGGTCACCATGGGACGGGGTAATACAACACTAAACTCACCTTTGGTGTACTCTCCGAGCCAGCCCCAGCCGGCCACGGTGGCCGGGTCACCATGGGACGGGGCCTGGTCCGTTTCGGGCAGACACAACGGCTGCCGGTACTGGTTCCAGCTGATCTGAAGACAACAACCGAACCATGGGACAGTTATAATGTAAGGTCAATTATTTTTCTGTACTCCATAATTTGACCAAGTCTGATGTCCAACACATCGTATAAATACAATTAAACGATCTTATGAGACGACCTTCTAATTGAGGTCATACTACAACTGCAAAAATGCAAAAACCTGTGCAAAACATCAAAATAGCCTCCTGAAGAATACATTTTAATATTTGTATCTTCTTTCGTGTTTTACTACGCATTGAAATGCTACGCTAGCAGCTGGGATCAGGGAACTTTCAGTCACTATGTGATACGGCCACCGTGCCGTTGTTACCTTGCTGCTGAGCTGGAGCACGGCGATATCGTTCTGGAAGCTGGGGTAGCGGTACTTCTCGTGAGGGAAGGCCCTGGCCACTCTGTATCGCTTCTGAGAGCCGTCCTGCTTGCTGAGACTGTGCTCTCCGACCACCACGGACAGAGCCGAGTGCGACCGACTGTTTAGAGACCGGAGTGGTGTTAGGCAAATCATGTTATTATATTTAGGATACAACAGCGTCTGCACAAACACATTCACGGCGGTGCATATAATGGTATACCTTCTGCAAGAGCCGGAGTCACGGCCTGATCTTGTTGACTGCATTTACCTTATCAGCACGTAAAATGGTTTCGGCCGTGATCCGCTTCAAGCTGAATTCCCGCACGCAACGTTTGGCCGTGAATATTTGCACCTCTGAGAAACCGCAGACATAAGCTCTTGGCTCCGCCCAGCCCTAGACCTTGGACATCCCGTATAACGGCAGACGGAACTGCCAGGGTGCACGAGATGGTTAAGTCTTTTTTGTTATATTTCAGTGAACAAACCGTGCGTTGCTGATCACAGTTTCTATTGCCATTATTAATTTCCAAAACGCAGTACTAGGTGAGAACAAAACAAAGGCAAATTTGCTGATAACTGACCCGTGCAGACAGTGGCTACTGGCTACCCGTCTGATGTGACTGACCCGTATAGACAGTGGCTACCCGTCTGCTGTGACTGACCCGTACAGACAGTGGCTACTGGCTACCCGTCTGATGTCACTGACCCGTGCAGACAGTGGCTACCCGTCTGATGTGACTGACCCGTGCAGACAGTGGCTACCCGTCTGATGTGACTGACCCGTGCAGACAGTGGCTACCCGTGTGATGTGACTGACCCGTGCAGACAGTGGCTACCCGTCTGATGTGACTGACCCGTGCAGACAGTGGCTACCCGTCTGATGTGACTGACCCGTGCAGACAGTGGCTACCCGTCTGATGTGACTGACCCGTGCAGACAGTGGCTACTGGCTACCCGTCTGATATGACTGACCCATGCAGACATTTTTATTTATTCATCAGCGAACTAATTTTTATGTTTACATATAGGCATATTTGTGTGTGTATATATGTGCGTGTGTATGTGAGTGTGCATGCTGGGTGGGGTGGGTGGGTGGTGGGGTTTTATTGACTTCGGCCGTTAGTGGGTGATGTTGCCTGTGGCTGATTATGTGCAATAAACAAATAAACAAATAAGCAGTGGCTACCCGTCTGATGTGACTGACCCGTACATACAGTGGCTACCCGTCTGATGTGACTGACCCGTACATACAGTGGCTACCCGTCTGATGCGACTGACCCGTGCAGACAGTGGCTACCCGTCTGATATGACTGACCCGTGCCGACAGTGGCTACCCGTCTGATGTGACTGACCCGTGCAGACAGTGGCTACCCGTCTAATATGACTGACCCGTGCAGACAGTGGCTGATGTGACTGACCCGTGCAGACAGTGGCTACCCGTCTGATGTGACTGACCCGTGCAGACAGTGGCTACTGGCTACCCGTCTGATGTGACTGACCCGTACATACAGTGGCTACCCGTCTGATGTGACTGACCCGTGCAGACAGTCGCTACCCGTCTGATGTGACTGACCCGTGCAGACAGTGGCTGATATGACTGACCCGTGCAGACAGTGGCTACCCGTCTGATGTGACTGACTCGTGCAGACAGTCGCTACCCGTCTGATGTGACTGACCCGTGCAGACAGTGGCTACCCGTCTGATATGACTGAACCGTGCAGACAGTGGCTACCCATCTGATGTGACTGACCCGTGCAGACAGTCGCTACCCGTCTGATGTGACTGACCCGTGCAGACAGTGGCTGATGTGACTGACCCGTGCAGACAGTGGCTACCCGTCTGATGTGACTGACCCGTGCAGACAGTGGCTACCCGTCTGATGCGACTGACCCGTGCAGACAGTGGCTACCCGTCTGATGTGACTGACCCGTGCAGCCAGTGGCTACCCGTCTGATGTGACTGACCCGTGCAGACAGTGGCTACCCGTCTGATGTGACTGACCCGTGCAGACAGTGGCTACTAGCTACCCGTCTGATATGACTGACCCGTGCAGACAGTGGCTACCCGTGTGATGTGACTGACCCGTGCAGACAGTGGCTACCCGTCTGATGTGACTGACCCGTGCAGACAGTGGCTACCCGTGTGATGTGACTGACCCGTGCAGACAGTGGCTACCCGTCTGATGTGACTGACCCATGCAGACAGTGGCTACCCGTCTGATATGACTGACCCGTGCAGACAGTGGCTACCCGTGTGATGTGACTGACCCGTGCAGACAGTGGCTACCCGTCTGATGTGACTGACCCATGCAGACAGTGGCTACCCGTCTGATGTGACTGACTCGTGCAGACAGTCGCTACCCGTCTGATGTGACTGACCCGTGCAGACAGTGGCTACCCGTCTGATATGACTGAACCGTGCAGACAGTGGCTACCCGTCTGATGTGACTGACCCGTGCAGACAGTGGCTACCCGTGTGATGTGACTGACCCGTGCAGACAGTGGCTACCCGTCTGGTGTGACTGACCCGTGCAGACAGTGGCTATCCGTCTGATGTGACTGACCCGTGCAGACAGTGGCTACTCGTCTGATATGACTGACCCGTGCAGACAATGGCTACCCGTCTGATGTGACTGACCCGTGCAGACAGTGGCTACCCGTCTGATGTGACTGACCCGTACATACAGTGGCTACTGGCTACCCGTCTGATGTGACTGACCCATGCAGACAGTGGCTACCCGTCTGATGTGACTGACCCGTAAAGACAGTGGCTACTGGCTACCCGTCTGATATGACTGACCCGTGCAGACAGTGACTACCCGTCTGATGTGACTGACCCGTGCAGACAGTGGCTGATGTGACTGACCCGTGCAGACAGTGGCTACCCGTCTGATGTGACTGACCCGTACAGACAGTGGCTACCCGTCTGATGTGACTGACCCGTGCAGACAGTGGCTACCCGTCTGATGTGACTGACCCGTACAGACAGTGGCTACCCGTCTGATGTGACTGACCCGTGCAGACAGTGGCTACCCGTCTGATATGACTGACCCGTGCAGACAGTGGCTACCCGTCTGATGTGACTGACCCGCGCAGACAGTGGCTACCCGTCTGATGTGACTGACCCGTGCAGACAGTGGCTACCCGTCTGATGTGACTGACCCGTGCAGACAGTGGCTGATATGACTGACCCGTGCAGACAGTGACTGGCGGTGATGACGTGCTGACTGCTGATGACGGCTCCGCCACAGACGTGCCGTCCGTTCAGCTGAACAGAGGCGGCCCAAGGGTACTCCCCTGGGTAGGCCGCCCGGCCGCCCACCACCTTAAAGCGCGCCGCCAGAATCTTCCGCTGGCCACACGGCACGTCTGCCACTGTCGACAAATAGCATGGTCTCAACATAAATACGCAAACATAGCACACGTACACTCATACTTGTATACTCATAAATGAACATAGGCACAGCGTCACGCAGCAGAAGCGTCCTATTCAGCTATACGTCACATGCGACTTATTTATCATAGAATACGGCTTAGCTAAATGTGTCAACTCAAAATGTTTCAACTGAACTTAACGGTGCTGTAATCGATGTGGAAATAAATAAGCTTATGACATTAAGGTAGACAAGGACGTCACTGATGCACAATAAGGCCACAAGAAAACCCATGAAGCGTATGTTACTATTAACTATAAACATGGCCTCCGTCCTAATCAATTTCAGGAACTTTCATCTTCAGTTATATATCTAAATCGGGATGTAACTCACAGTTGAGGGCGTGAGCGGCCAGGACAGTAGTCATCAGCACCAGCAGGATGGTTTGTCTCGGTGTCGCCATCATCGCTGCTGACTGGTGTCAACACACACAGACACACAGACACACAGACACAGCCCACTGACCGGCTGCAGTGCACCACTGCTCACCCCACGGCACCACAGCAGCACAGACTCTGCATAGCTCCCCGCACTTCCCGCTCTTAAATGCCGTGACTAGTCTCTGTCGGCATCCCCCCCCCCCCCCCGCCCGCGCCCCGCGGTCCTGCAAGGTCGCCTGACGTCACGTGACCCAGGCGTCTTACACCGGCAGTCCTCGGTAACACAACACGTCACAGGCCCGCAGCGCTCGGGCGGTGCGCGGCCGCCGCGGGGACGGTTTTCATGGAATGTCGAGTCATTACGCGTGCTGTGAATCTGACCTTGTTTGACCTCTTCCGCTCGACATTTGTTCGGTCGTCTCTCTGCTCTTTCCACCCGCGTCCTTCCGCCCAGGAAGTTCCGCTGCCTGGCTTTGTTTGTTTTTGGCGTAGTGGTGGGCCGCTTCTGTTCATATGATCGCTATTGGGCTGTTTCGGATGGTATAGAGGTGTCAAATGTCAATGCTGTACTCAGTGCATTACGACCCCACAATGAATGCTATTGTGCAAATGTCACGCACGTGCGTGTGACAGATGGTACGGAGAGTAAACGCACTATGAAGCGTTTTAGGGAGGTGCAGGCACTGGCGGATCCAGCCTCCCAATATGGGGGGGGGGGCTAATTTCACTGGGGGCCTTCCGGGCCCCAGAAGCCTCCATATGACCTAAAGGGTACCCCCATTTTTTCTCCCTTTTGCGGACTTGGTTAATATTTTTTGCTATACTATTCTTACGTGTAAGGACGTGTCAATTAAGTGCAAAATTAAAGTTGATGGATTTTTGCCTCCAAATATCTCAAATTTTGTCATTGTACATGCTACTTTATATAAAAATAAGTTATTCGCTAACAACTTTTGACTGAATAAAGCTAGAAGGGCACGGTAAACGTCATTTTGCTGTTATCATCAAGACGCGTTGAATTCTGTACAGCATGACCTCTTTCTGACATTTGATGACCCTGACCTAAGGTCAAGGTCACGGCGTAAGGAAGGTCACCTTTCCAAAGTTGACCTACACAGTGATGTCATATATCTTTGAACTTGTCTGAAGATAGGAATCATTGGTATTAAAATAATTGCGTGATCGTTGATGATTATAAAGCAAACGGAAACATTTTCGGGCTTTCTTTACACCGAGAAGGAAGTTATGAAGTTACTATTCAACATTCAAATTAAAATGAATTAAAAGGTTGACATTGACGATCAGGCGTTTTTTTAAGCTCAATCAAATTCCTCGCAACAAGACAAGTTTTAAGATATATAGCATCGCCACATAGGCCACAAATGGAAACAGAACCTTGAACCTTGACAGTGATCTGATGTGAAGGTCACCAAATGTTAGAAAGAGGTCATACTGCATATCATTCAACGCGTCTTGACGAAACTAACAAAATGGTGTCCATTTTACCTTTTTATCTTTATTCAGTCAAAGGTTATTGGGACATATCATCGTTCACAAAAAGAACATATAAAATTACAAAATTTAGCATATTTGAAGCCAAATAACCATCAATTGTATTGCTCTATTTGAATTACACTTCTTTACACTTAACAATAATAAAGTCAAAAATAAGAAATACATTTGGCTTGGGTATCCAAAAAAGATTCAAAATTTCAAATAAATTACTAACTTTGAAATTTAAGGTCAAGATCATCAAATGTCAGAAAGAGGGCATGCATTTAACTCGAGCATTAAAGGGAATAGTACACCTTGGGAAAAGTGAGTGGAATGATGGAAAAGAGTGTCCTGATTACGGTTCTGGCATTCGTTTTTGCGAAAAAGGTACCAATTTGTCATAATTGGAGAGAGAAAAATATTGATATTAATATAAATGACGTCACAATAATCTTGCGTCACCAAAACGAGTTGTGACGTCATACCGGTAAAAGTATATCCTTGAATCACAAAATGTAAGCAACACTAACAACAGGGTTCGCTGGGTCGCGACTCGCGAGTATATTGGTCGCGATTGAAGATGTGTGAATGTGTACACTATGGCCTTGCATGAGTAGAGTTGGAGGTTCGTTGCGTGAAAACATACCCATAATGTTCATGTGCATATATAAACGTGAAATGCCTACCCACAAATGTGTTTAAATGTGTGTTCATCGTGTGTGGTGGATGTAAATAAATGTGTGGATGTGCAGTTAATATTGCAGCTATTGGTACGAGCCACCCATCAACATGTGTGCCTTTTCATGACAAGTGTCGACATTGTTTTAAATTGGAAATCCAATGTAAATTGACAAAGTTATAGCCAATAATATTTTGAGCTAAGCGTCAATTCATCGTAAGCGAAAAACAAACTTTGTCAAAATTTAATCGATATATTGCATGAACACCGACCAGCCACCAATCAACAAATGCGTCTTATCACGAACCATCTATTGATAATTTTCAATTTGAAATCGGTTCACAATTGACAGGTAATTACTTAAAACTAACCACACGCAAAATGTATCCCCAAAGTATCGCAGTTACAGGTGCATGTTTTTCTATTGCGGAAAATATTTCAGCTACTGGTACGAGCCACCCACCACAATGTGTGCCTTTTCAAGACGAGTGTCGGTATTATTTTCAATTGGAAATCCAATGAAAATTGACGAAGTTATGGCCAATAATATTTATAGCTCATCACAAACTTGCCGCTAGACAGCGTAATGCAAGAACATACATTTGCATAATTTAATAGATATATTGCAGGTCTCGCGACTAGCTACCCAACAAAACATGCGCATTTTCACGAAGCATCTTTTGGTAATTTTCAATTGGAAATCAGTTCAAAATTAACCAAGTTATTTACTCAAAACTGAAGTCACGTGTATAATAGGGGTATAAATTCTGGATGTGCTTCTACTGCAGCGAACATTGCAGTTACAGGTACCAACCACCCATCAAAAGATGTGCATTTTCAAGACGAGTGGCGGCATTATTTTCAATTGGAAATCCAATGGAAATTGACAAAGTTATGGCTAATAATATTTATAGCTTATGAACACATGGTGCGTTTCGGTGACGGTCGGTTGAAATAGCGAAAACGAAGTGCGGTAGGAATACTAATGACGTATGCGAAACGTCACAAGATTTGGCCCTTTAAAATATGACCAAATATACCCAACGGTTTTTGCGTTGAAACTCAGAAACTAGATCGTTTTGGAAGGAAAAATTTCAGATTTGGAGATTTCTCAGTACTCGATGATGATGATGATTTGGGTTTAAGGGCACCACAGCTACAAGGCTATATGGCGCCCATAACATCTGGTTAAAAACTCAAGCAAAACGATCACTCAACCCAACAGTGGGATAGGCAAAAGGAAATTTTTCTTTTTATTTATTCTATTACTTTTATTTTATTTGTATTTCTCAGTACTCCCGACAATCTGGCTATATCAGTTAAAAACTAATGTTAAAGGTGTACTATTCCCTTTAAACTCGTCTTGATGGGAACAGCAAAATGACGTTTACCGTACCATTCTAGTTTTATTCAGTCAAAAGTTATTAGCGAATAACATATTTTTGTATGTAAAATAGCATGTAAAATGACAAAATTTGAGATATTTGGAGGCAAATATCTCTCAATGTTATTTGTGCACTTAATTGACACGTCCTTACACGTAAGAATAGCATAGCGAAAAATTAGAAACACGTTTGAGAAAAGGTATCCAAAAAAGTTGTACAATTTCGAAAATGTACCTACTAAATTTGGAAATTTTCAAAATGAAAAAATCAACATTACCATGTTATAAAACAGCTCATTGCCATTCTAATGACATATAATACATATATATATATATATATATATATATATATATATATATATATATATATATATATATATATATATATATATATATATATATATTGCTTCTTAAATTCACCGCCATATGGGCTAACAAAGATTGACCTGCACCGTAACCTTATTAAAATGCCCGAGGCAATATCTCCGGAACCTCTGCTTGCATTGCATTACAACTTTCACAGCTCGCTTTAGCGCCCTAGGTTACCCCATATACCAATTTTGGTCAAAATCGATGACAAGAGGTGTAATTTTGCACTTTGTGTTTGTCGATTTGTCGTGGAATGCCCCAGCTACAAAAAGAAGAACATTGACATTTTTTCAAACTGAACCTAATTACCCTACGTAATACTAGTAGACGTATTCCACACAACATAGGTATATATGCAAGGAAATTCACTCACGCGCTCCTCTGCCACCCATCAGGCAGCAGGAGACCAAGGGCTGCGACGCTGCGTTTAAAATTATAGCTTACGTTGGTTGTGAATCACTCCAAAATAGCGTCAGACGCGCCACTTTCCCTGTCCCTACTGCTACCAAATGCTACCCAATAGAGGAAACACGAACGAGGCTAAAACATATTTATTTATTTCGCAAAAAGTTTTTTCGCAGGCAGTACCCATTTGTCATCGCCAGTTTCAGCGGATTTTGTTTGGGGGGAGGGCTAATTTATATTGCCGCCCCTGTCGAGCTTAGAATGGGGGGGGCTTTTGGCCCTGCCGCCCCCTCCCTCCCCCCCCCCCCCCCCACCTGGATCCGCCAGTGATACAAGGAAATTCACTCACGCGCTCCTCTGCCACCGAGCAGGCAGCAGGAGACAAAAAGCTGTGACGCTGCGTGGATAAATTATAACTTACGTTGGTTGTGAATCACTCCAAAATAGCGTCAGACGCGCCACTTTCCCTATCCCTACTGCTACCAAAATGCTACAAAATAGAGGAAACACGAATGAGAAAAAAACAATATTTCTTTCGCAAGAAGTTATTTTTTTCGCAGGCAGTAGGTACCTATTTTTTCATCGGCAGTTTCAGCGGATTTTTTTTGGGGGGGGGGAGGAGGGGGGGGCTAATTTCTATTGCCGCCCCTGTCGAGCTTTGGATGGGAGGGGGCTAGACCCTGCCGCTCCCCACCCCCACCCCACCCCCTCCTGTATCCGCCAGTGGGTGCAGGCTAAATTAAAGTTTCTTTCAACGCATCCTAGTATTGAATGAATGACTCCAACGCAATAATGCCATTTTATTATGTCTTACTCGTGATTCGGTCGCTTTGGGAATTTACTCAAGCTTAAAAGAACGGCTGGGAGGCGACCGCAGCAGAACTTCAGAAACGAGACCGTATACTGAGATGAAGCAGCTTTTAGCTTCACGGGACCGTGGTTCGAAGCTTGATGAGGGACCCGAAGACAAGGTTGCAGTATTGCTTAATAGTCGGTGCTACAAAGGTGACGGCTGTAAAACGGCCTGTATTGCTAACACTTCTTCAAGGTAACATTTGCCTCCTGATCGTGAACTTAACCATGCTAAATATAACTGAAATGGTGCATTAGATCCATAGAAATCACCTGTATAGTGGGACTTGGGAGGATATAGGTGAGTTATAGCGACTCTCTGCAAGTCGACTCTGCTGCAATGTACGTGACCTTGCCTGCATCTTCGGATCTTCAGCATGACTTGACTTTTCAATTGAAGTTGATACTTTCCGCTCACATTTCACTGGAACATTAGCTTCTCTTCAGACACGCCCTGATAAGACGTTCCCGTTGCCGCCTTTGGTGCCCTGGTCTGTGCACTGTTCATTGGATACGCAGGGAGTGGCGAAGCCTATATCCTTTTAGGGCGCATTCCTCGCCAGACCCGTCGGTAAGCGGGCTAACCTATATTGTATTGTATCAGGTCGTAACAAGTTGATCAGCCAGATGTTTAACATTTATATTTTTACCGAACGGTCGCCAAGCGTCTGCTAGGTTTCTCGCCGTGTAAATCTTAAAATTTACCCGACCCGACCCGACCCGACCCGACCCGACCCGACCGTCACGTTTTTCAGAAGCTCATTGCTCCGTAACCATTCCCCCGATCATGTTCGGGTTTTTACCATTGCATAGGACCACTGAATCCATTTCGCTATTGGTGTGCGTCGTGACCGGAGAGGTAAACAACGCGTGGCATGCATAGGCGTAACCACCTACCGAAAGTAGGTGGGGACGGAGGCACTTTGAAGTCGATTCTTTCCATGCAACGCCCATAGGCGTAATGTTAAAATCCGAAAATGTTACTGGGGACTGATCCCCAGTGGCCCCAGTGGTGGTTACGCGCCTGGTGGCATGCGCAAAAGTGGGGCATGTCAAAATATCGATTTTAGAGAAAGTTTCGCGCTTTTCAGAAGCTTATTACTCCGCAACTATTCAACCGATCATGTTCGGTTTTCTACCATTGGATATGTCCACTGGCGGATCCAGGGGGGGGGGGGTCACGGGGCATGACCCTCCCCCTTGGGCCGTGAAGGGGCACCATTGCCCGGGGTGTCAGGGGCACCACCAACAATAATAATACAAACAATCCGAGAACAAAATCCGAAAAAATCCCCCCAAAAAAATCCGCGACGCTACGCAGCGCAAATTATTCAGTGTTCTTTGAACCAGCGGTACCACCACGTCGGTGTACCAGGGACACCACCGCCGCCGGCGTACCAGGGGCACAACCGCGCCGGCGTACCAGGGGCATCACAGAGCCCTTCATGGGACACATTTTGAACCCCCATCCCATTCCAGCCCATTTAGCCAGACCCAAACCAGTTCCAATCCGAACTCATAATTGATGGGGCTCCCGTTCTCACCCATTTCAGCATATTTCACTTTTTGTGGTGCTAAAAAAGTATATGGTCTGTTCCGTAACCCGTTCCAACCCGTTAATTTCCCAAAAGTTTGCCCCATTCCCACCCATTCCCGTCCTGTTCCCATTCCCGTACGGGATTCCCACTCCATGAAGGGCTCTAGGCACCGCCGTGCCGGTATAGGCGTCACTGTGGGGCGGGGGAGGCACCGGGGAACCGTGCCTCCCCTCCTTGAATCTAGGGGGGAAACATTAGCCTGTGCCGCCATGAAATCACAAGCATTGGTTGCTGCGATTTTTTTTCTCTCGCGAAATGATGCTAAATTATAATTGATAAATTAATCAAAACAATGTCCCTTCATACCTCTCGTCCCTTGGGCTATGAAGGGGCACCAACGTGCCTGTATACCAGAGGCAACAACGTATCGGACTCGAGGGGCTCTGAGGGCCCTCGGGAGTCGGGATCCGCTTCCATAGGCGGTGGAACAGGGGGGGGGGGGCATCGGGCACCGTGCCCCCTTGAATCCAAGAGGATGGGGGATGCGGGTCACCAATGCCCTGATGCCCCATCAAATTGCTGAAACCCCATCTATTTATGCGAAATGGTGCCAAATTAAGAGACAAAATACACGCCGCTTTGCGGCGCATATTACATACGTTCGTCCTGATAAATCCTCGATGTCACGATGTTTGTTGACTATCGTTTTTTTTTGTTGTCGCGAACGAACCCATAGGGTCCGCCATTTGGCTTTTTATAATGTGGTTCATGACTCGAAATCTATGAAACGTATTTGAAACTGGCAAGCAAATGCACCTAAGCTGTTATAATTTTGTGATAACAAAGTAAAAAATATCACATTTTGTGCCACTGCGGCGAAATTCCTTCTATCTTTGCGGTGGAAGATCTCATTGAGTGGCTGAATTGGCGCCCTTGGGCTGATACATATTGATTATAGAACCTTTCGAATTTGTTAGGGCCTAGTTATCCAGACTCAAAAATAAAGCAAAAAATTCCGCGCCGTTTCGCGGCGCAAATCAGTCAGTGTTCTTTTCCAGTACAAAAGGGTCTAATATAATACTGTACACACTGGCGGCCGCAGGGGGGGAGGGGACATGGACCCATGGCCCCACCTTTGGCCTTAAATGAGGGGAGGGCAACATGTCTTTTGACCCCACCTTTTGCTCCAGGCATATTTCCTCGTTATCACCCTGCATCCTGGTTCCAATAGCAAAAATTAGTTCTCCAGCCCGCTCAAAACCTCAAATTTTGGTGCCGCTTCGCGGCGCAATTATCGTTGTATAGGTGTCCATTTTGCGTAAATACCATTGGTAGTTAGGTTTAAGTGCAGCTTTTGTGACAAACTGTCTTCAAGCCCCTCCCCTCGCAAAATCCTGCCTATTTGTTAGTTCAAGAACATTTCTGAAGTCCGCTCGAGACACAAAGCAATATGATACACTGCTATCGCCTGCATAAGATTTACTGCTCGTAAAAAAAACGGTTACCACCTTCATGAGATGTTCTTGTCTACCCCTGGTCACGAACCTCGACTACCCTCTTGGTCAATTCTTCATCAGCCGTCTGGGGCCGCCCTTGACTGTACAAATTATACATTTTAGCACCATTCACGGCCCTTTAGAAAGGATACGCCTGATATTGCAAATACCTATAGCCAACGTTTTGTCAATAAAAAAGCTGAAATAGGGGCGCCCTAAAAATATAGTGGACCAAATCCGTTGAGTTTTCAGACTTTGGGTATAGGTAAGGACACCACTGCAATTGATGACCATCCCCCCCGCCTTGCATATTTTCTGGATCCGCCTCTGGATAGGTCCATCGAATGAATGTTGCATTTAGAATAGTGCGTCATGACAGGAGAGGTAAACAGCGCGTGGCACGCGCAAAAGTGGGGCATGTCAAAATATAGATTTTGGAGAAAGAGTCACGCTTTCAAAAGCTTATTACTCCGCCTTCATTCACCCAATCATGTTCCGGTATTACCAGATAGGTCCATCGAATCAATTTTGTTTTTGGTATAGTACGTTTCGATAGGGGTGGTATCACAGCGCGTGGCACCCGCAAAAGTGGGCATGCAGTGGCGTCGCCACGGTTTCAAAACTTGTACGGACACACCATGACATCAAACCTTTCGAGGGTGGGACGTGATATTTTGCAGGGGTATCAAATATCAATACGGTGTTTAAAGGAAACCAGTCACTTTCATAATTATATTTTTAGCGCTGAGATAGCAGTTTTGAAGGCCATGTCGAGAAATCACTTACTGCATACCTCTGGTTGTAAGGACTCTCCTGCTGAATATATTAAATGTTTTGTCCTGTCATTCAGCGTTGTGTCAAGAGCTGTGTCGAGAAGCTTCATATGTAAGCATGTGATAAAAACAGCGTTACTGGACCAGCGAGCGAACCCTTCGCCACTGACAATATTATCCTAGTTGTGACAAGCAATGATGAGATAATCATTGCATTTGTACTAACTGTACTAACTAGCCAAGTCCCTAGCTTTTTACAGCCGACTTCTATTCTTCTTCCCAATCACGCAATGTAGTGGACCAAGCACCATATACCAAGCACCATGCGACCAAAGCGCTAACTGGAACTCTCACCTTGTTCCGAGGGATATTCGGGCCGGGACAATTGTTTTTCAGGGCCCGCCGAGGGATTTGAACCCTGACTCCCTAGCACAGAAAGCAAATGTCTTACCAATGTGTTTGATTGCTCCCCCGAAGCAAACAATATCGTAACATGCGCCATTTTCGAATTTTGCGCCACTTTCCCAATCTATACTGAAAATGCGTATCTATGTTATCGAAATATATTGCTTTAAAAAAAGTTTTTTTTTTGGTATACCTGGATAATTTAACAAAATATGTTTAGCAAAAAATAGCCGAAAAGTGGGATGGCCATGGGCTCCCAGCCCCTTGTTCCTACGCTTGTGACATTTTACCTCAGGTCAATATTGAGGTCACCAGAGATCATCAAAGGTCAAATTTTCCAATTTTAGGGCATCGCTCCAGAAACACCCCAAATATCTCGGGAGCTATGATAGCTTGGAACAACGGAAAAATGCGATCGAATGCTCTTGACAAAATTGGATCGCTTAGGTGTCCTCAAATTCTATATAAGGTCAATAGTTTAAGCTCCAGAGGTAACCAAAGGTCATGTTGGCATTTTCTTCCAAAAGTTGTTCGTGCATAACGTTTTACCTTATAAAGTAGGGAAATAATGTTAACGCCATCGTGTTTGCCTCGTCAAGACGATCCGAACCATACTTATGGTGACCGGATAGGGTCAAGTTCAAAATATGACCTCAGGTCAAGGTCATTTGGTGACCCAAACTGGTCATGTTGCATATGGGGAGACGCATCTCGACAAGATTAACACTGTGGTATCAGTCACACATCTTTAGCTAGCACGTCCTAGCTCTCCCGTTTGTTTAATACATTTCCTAAAATTTTAGAAGGCACATCCAAACGCCCCCTTCCCAGCACGGCGCGGGTTAGGCCTAATACACTGTACTTGGATCAATGTAAAATAAAACGCGCGTGCATCAGCGTTGTCAGCGCCAGGAGGAAACCAAATACAGTTCAGTAAAACCAGTAAAACACCTTTAATCGGCGGTATCCGAGCGGTATTTATTGCTTCCCAAGGTAACTTAATAACTCCTGGGACAAACTACATAAACATTAAGTTGTATTAAATTGTTCCTGATCTCCTTTCTCGAATCCGCCAAAAGGGAGTACGTCCTGAGCGCTGCATGCTTCATCGTATAAATCAATGCTTAGATAAATGAAGCCATTTTTGAGCTAGAATGATTTTGGTTCATTTCGAAGTTTGCATGTGACACGTGCTGTGGTACAACCCCCATCAGAACGCACTATACCAAAATCAAAATTGATTTCATAGTCCTATCCAATGGTGAAAGCCGATCTCCATCTGAGCAGAGGTTGAAAGTTATTAGCTTCCGAAAAGCGTATGTACGACCGGGTCGGGCCGGGTCAAATGTAAATTTGTCTAATAAGTTGACGAGAAACCTCACAGGTGCTTCGCGCCCGCCCGGTAATTACGGCCTGACAATTTATGTTACTGAACTGGTGACTAACACGAGAGTATTTGGTTTTGCTCCCTCGCGTATTTCGCAATATCTCGTAAATTACCGCCAATATCGTCCCCAAACTTTCAGTACCCGCTTTCACATCAAGCACCGCTTATCTAAACGGCTAAACGTTTTAGCAATGATAAGGGCAAAATGTTAATGCCTCTTGCCATTTTTGCACCTACGCACAACTCACTAAACGGCTAAACGTTTTGGCAATGACAAGGGTAAAATGCCAATGCCTCTTGCCATTTTCGCACATACGCACCGCTCACTAAACGGCTAAACGTTTTGGCAATGACAAGGGCAAAATGTTAATTCTTCTTGCCATTTTCGCACATATTCCTGTAACCGAACTCCAGACGAAAAACGTTAACATTTCACTCCAAATGGCCATCTGTACGTTCACGTTGGGAGGGGACAATAAGATGTTTTTTTTCTGTGAGCAATACATTCCATGAATAGAGGTAATTCGTCACGATTCGTCACAAATAGTCCATCTTCAGATGGACTATTATATATATATATATATATATATATATATATATATATATATATATATATATATATATATATATATATATATATATATATATATATATATATATATATATATATATATATATATATATATATATATATATATATATATATATATATATATATATATATATATATATATATAGTATATATATATATATATATATATATATATATATATATATATTATATATAGTATATATATATATATATATATATATAATATATATATATATATATATATATATATATATATATATATATATATATATATATATATAT
>JAXIVJ010006622.1:0-65727 GCA_036785665.1 Chirona hameri
AGGGCCTTGAATGTATCCAATCCAAATACACGGCATCGTCTCGTCACCCGACCTGCAGCAAATGGTGTCACCCAAAGCCACAGTCATGATACCCAGAAACTGATCCGGAATGTAAATTCGGCCGCCCATCAATTGGCGGTGAAAGCGGAGGGTCACAAAGTGGGGTGTTAATTCCCCAGGAATGTGGTGTTGGCATGGAATTACGTCCCTATACAAACGCTTTTGTCTTGCGACAACTAGCTATTAGCCGCCAGGTCAGTGGCATTTACAGAAAACCGGTCGCATGACTCAGAGTAGTCGAATGCCACTTGCTATGAGGATAATTTCTGGGCAAGTCCTGCCATGAATTATACTGTTTGGGGTAAGTCATTTTCGGAAAATTGCTGAAAAAATGACCAAACATTTATCAATTTCAGTGTAGGTATATTGATCAGACATCAAACCGATTTAATTCCTTCTTAAAATGACCGACAATTGACTATTTTTGTATATTCATTTGTGGGGACTGTCAGACGAATTCTTCACATGTAGGCGCATGTTTAAAGAATGAAGTGAGTCCATCTTTGTACTGATAACCACAATCTAAATTTCAAGTATGATATTCCAATTTCCAATTCAGAAAACGTTTGGAGGCATCACCACTGGATGACGTTTGGAGATAACAACACTGGATGACGTTTGGAGGCATCAACACTGGATGACGTTTGGAGGCATCAACACTGGATGACGTTTGGAGGTAACAACACTGGATGTCGTTTGGAGGCATCAACACTGGATGACATTTGGAGGTAACAACACTGTATGACGTTTGGAGGCATCAACACTGGATGACGTTTGGAGGCATCAACACTGGATTACGTTTGGAGGTAACAAAACTGGATGACGTTTGGAGGCAACAACACTGGATGACGTTTGGAGGCAACAACAGTGGATGACGTTTGGAGGCATCACCACTGGATGACGTTTGGAGGCATCAACACTGGATGACGTTTGGAGGCAACAACACTGGATGACGTTTGGAGGCATCACCACTGGATGACGTTTGGAGGAATTAATACTGGATGACGTTTGGAGGCAACAACACTGGATGACGTTTGGAGGTAAAAACACTGGATGACGTTTGGAGGCATCAACACTGGATGACGTTGGAGGCAACAACACTGGATGACGTTTGGAGGTAACAACACTGGATGACGTTTGGAGGCAACAACACTGGATGAGCGATGAGCCCATTCACTTTTATTATTATTTTCGATAAATGTAATATTCCGTACATATTTAAAGATATGTCAGAGAACACACAAATCCTTGACCGATAAATAGCCGAAAATATATCCGATCGACCGATGGACGAAGTTGCTGACTTCACACAAATAAAATCGGCAATTTTTGGAACACTTACATTTTAAAACCGATTGACATCACAAGTTTTATCCATCAATATAACATAACACCTGTAAAGTTTATACAATTTTGATGCTTAATGTAGTCACCGAACTCATGTGTTAAACATCGTTAAGTTTCAAAACATTATTAGGTGAAAATGTATTATTTGGACAGCAGGCGTGTATACCTTCTTCCACAGGGTATATGGACGAAGGTATGTCAACAATTTCACGATGACACTTCAACTGGTGTTTTTAGGTACTGCAAATGTTTTCCAAGGGGTTTATTCGCTCAATGATGCGTTAAAGTAATCCGTTTGAAAATATCTAAGTTTTGAAGAATGTGGGAAATGCGCTAGAAAAGATCTAAGTTTTGAAGAATGTGGCAGTGGAACCTGTGATTAAGCAATCAATCCAAGCACGCACATTTGAAACACAAGCGATACACTTTTGCAGCATTACAAAAGCTGGGACATTCACTTCAAATCGATGGGAGTTCCTTGCCGAAACATTGACACCGGTTAACGATCACCGGTTAACATTTGACAGATCTGATGTGTTGGAAGTGATTTTACACGGTGCGAGACAACTGAAGAAGGCGTCGATTATGACCTTCTTAGAGGCCTCGATGGAGTCCGCCTCTGAGCAAACATCGGAACGCATGAGTAGAAGGTACGTGCTGTTAGGCTGCTCTGGACAAGTTAGCGCTCTGAAGGGAACTTTAATTAACAATCCAACTTTTATCGTAATGTATAATCATGCCACATATCTAATTAGTTGTGTCTCCTGACGCTGTTTGGATGACTTTTGCTCCCAAATCATGTGGATTGTGGAAGGCGTCCTGCTCGCCGACATGCCTCTGTCGGAGGAGAGTCGGATGACTGCTCGCTCATTCGCGACATACCTCTGTCGGATGAGAGTCGGATGACTGCTCGCTCATTCGCGACATACCTCTGTCGGATGAGAGTCGGATGACTGCTCGCTCATTCGCGCTGGTGAGATGCGCCGAGTCAATTCAGTGCTCACGACTGACGTAAGACGACCTGCGGTCGGTGGCAGCAGACGTAAGACGACCTGCGGTCGGTGGCAGCAGACGTAAGACGACGTGCGGTCGGTGGCAGCAGACGTAAGACGACCTGCGGTCGGTGGCAGCAGACGTAAGACGACTTGCGGTCGTGGCAGCAGACGTAAGACGACCTGCGGTCGGTGGCAGCAGACGTAAGCGCGTCTATGCTGTTGTTTTTTAAGTGTTTGACAAATTGTTTGGCAATAAGTATCTGGATATTTCACTGCCGGAGTTCCTAGGGTTTGAGTTTGGGGGGGGGGGGGGGCTAAAATTACGCTCCGCTTCATCAATGAAAAGTTGTTGACCGTGGGGGAGAGTCGTCAGCGCGAAGAATCATTGAGCGGGGGGGGGGGGGGGCGTGTCGGGTCGTCAGCGCAAAAAGTCGTTTAGCGGGGGGGGGGGGGGGGAGGGAGGGAGGTGGCGTCGGGTCCTCAGCGCGAAAGAGTCGTTGACGGAAGAGGGAAGTTTTTCCTAATATCACTTCTTACAGCCAATGCAGGAACACGCGGGGAGGGGGGGGGGGGGGGGGGGGTACTTGCGTCGAATGCCCCCCCATGTTCCTTTCTGTGGGGGAGGGAATTTGCCCCTAATGTTCCTTCCTGTGGGGGGGGGGGGGATTTGCCCCTAATGCCCCCTCCTCGGATCTGCCAGTCTTCTG
Source organism: Chirona hameri (assembly GCA_036785665.1). Classification (NCBI taxonomy): domain Eukaryota; kingdom Metazoa; phylum Arthropoda; class Thecostraca; order Balanomorpha; family Balanidae; genus Chirona; species Chirona hameri. The sequence goes on from JAXIVJ010006622.1 coordinate 3,110, forward strand.
CAGTGGTAGGGCTACCACTGCAGACATAATAATAATAATAATAGTTTATGTCATACCTGTTCGGTACATATCTGGAAATCACCCAATAGCTACACACAATATTTATTTATTTAACTGAGCCTATTTACCCTACTTAATACTAGTAGACGTATTCCACACAACATAGGTACCTATGCATGGAAATTCACTCACGCGCTCCTCGGCAGGCGAGACCAAAGGTTGCGACGCTGCGTGTAAAATTATAACTTATGTTGGCTGTGAATCGTTCCAGATAAAAATAGTCCCAGACGCGCCACTTTCCCTACACTGAAAAAACAGTTTGAGAACACCTAGCAAACGTTCTCAAATGACGCCAAGTTTCGAGCTCACATTCTCACGGAAGCCTTTTATTCGTACTGCTTGAGAAGCTGGGTTGGCTCGGCGCGGAGAACCTGGTCTTGTACCGCACTTTGTGTCTGACACACAAAGTGCGCCGTCTCGGCGAGCCTGAGGAGTTGGCCGCGGGTCTCGCCACTGTGGCTGAGATGCGCGAGGTGCGGGAAGTGTCGGGCAGGACCACTCGCCAGGACAGCGACCTGTTTGTGGCCCGGTCGCGCACTGGGATGGAGAAGAGGCGCTTCAGCTGTCGTGGTCCGGCACTGTACAACTCGTTACCTCCACACCTGCTGGAGCTTCCCGTGCCGCCGTTTGCTCGCCGCCTAAGGCGACACCTGTCGGCTCTGAGTCCCATTAGCCGTTTCCCGGGGCCGTGAGTGATGTGCTTCATTTTTACCTGTATGAATGTGTGAGTGACTGTGTTGCACATCCGCCTGACCATTTGACCTTCTTTTATCTTCCGACGGGAGGTGGTAGCAGTCACACGCTTGTTGTGGATCACTTTAATATACGTCTGAGTCTGAGTCCGAGTCTGAGTACTCTTGTAATACCAGTTTCTGTCTGTTCTCACTGGCGTACCGCCAGAACACATTCTTCAGAAAACTCGTCAAGGAAACGCTTGTGCTTCTCGCTCGCTTGTGTTTTATCGTTTGTGCTTCGTGCTAACGCTCGCTTGCGCTTGAACGCTTCTCACATGGGAACGCTTGTGAACTGCTACCAAAATGCTACCAAATAGAGGAAACACGAACGAGGCAAAACATAACAATTTCTTTCTTTCGCAAGAAGTTATTTTTTTTGCAGTCAGTACCCATTTTTTACCGTCAGTTTCAGCGTTTTTTTTAGGGGGGGGGGGCTAATTTCTATTGCAGCCCTTGTCGAGCGTGGAATGTGGGGGAGGAGCTTTTGCCCATGCCGCCCCCTGGATCCGCCAGTGGGATAATTACGATTTTTTTGCATGAATATTGATGTTATTTGGCTATATTTCTTTACCACAATTATACACCAAAAAATATTTGCGATCAGTTATTGACATTCAAATATCATTAAACCGGACTTTTGCACCAAGTAAGTCTCATAAACGTTATCTAAACAAAGAATGCGAAAAATGTGTAACATTTGAGCCTCGTTTGGTACCTAGCAAATGCTGAAAGATCAAGGACCTTTTGTTAGAATTGGTGCCTCATTAAAGCCATCATCTTATCTGCGGGCCTAGCATAATCACGTCATTACAATACTTATGCTGTTAGTCTCCCTTTGGCATTATTGCCCGCGCCGCACCCTCTCTGACTCCTTGTCATCCACTGCACTGTTCCCAGCTGCTTCTGCCGCCTCCCTCGCCAACTCATCGATCTCATTTCCTTTCAGTGGAATTGGAGCTAGAAATGATTGGAGAGATGTCTGAGACCAATGCAGCATCGTGACAATGTGATGTAATTTAATTTGTCCTTCCTTATGTTGAAGTGTAAAGAACACAACCTCATACATGCTCGATAATGCCAGAAAATGCGATGCAGATGGGAAAAAGGTTACTAGAGATAAAGGCTGCGCAGACGTGACGTCACCGGGGGACTAATTTGCGACTCAGGCTTGTCTGATGTTTGGCATCACGTTATATATTTGTGGTTGGTACTAAACAAAATATAATATGTTAGCCCAGTAAATATTAAATATCAGATGCCGTATCTTGAGTCGTTAAGCTGTTTGTAAAGTTATTGCTAGTTAAGTTATGTTAAGTTAGTCGTTGAGTTGTTCTTAAGTTGTTAATTTGCACTTCCTTATAATACATTGTTCTGTACGAAACGCTTCTACATGCTTGATAATGCAAGCAAATGCGATGTGCATAGAGATGGGACGATAGTGACGACCTGTTTAATGGATGCAGTACGATATGTATCTGTGACGCCAACAGCTAATGAATGGATCTTTTATTTTTATGAGCTCTGAAACCTGAAACAAGACATCTGCATGTTCATACCAAACTTACTTTAATCCAACAACTTCCGATGGACTTCATATTGTCAGACCGCAAAGAAGTTAATTTTGATCAAGCGGGCTAATTTCAGCGCTGAGTGACAGGGTTATGCACGAATTAGAGCGAAAATAAAAATTTGAAGCAAAATTGTATGATTTCATGATGAATGAGAGTCAGAGCAGGACTAAAATTAAGAAAGCTGACTGGAGTCACAGTTGTTGCAGCCCAATGATCAAAACATTGATACACTTTATTAGCTCAAATAACTTTATTAGCTCAAATAACTTTATTAGTTCAAATAATTTTATTAGTTCAAATAACTGTATTAGCTAGCTCAAATAACTTTAGTAGCTCAAATAACTTTAGTAGCTCAAATAACTTTATTAGTTCAAATAATTGTATTAGTTCAAATAACTGTATTAGCTAGCTCAAATAACTTTAGTAGCTCAAATAACTTTAGTAGCTCAAACAACTTTATTAGCTCAAATAAGTAATAACTTTATTAGCTCAAATGACTTGATTAGCTAAACAGTTTGTTTAGCCTAAAACCCTGACTCAATGTCTCATAGTGAGTGTAAACGGTTGACAGGGACATGTTGAAAATGTGCTCTATGTTGTTTGTTTGGGGTGAGCTATTATGTTATTTTGGGTTTAAATATACTATGCTTACTCTTCCCACGCACAACACTAGCTGTAGAACATGCGCATCTAGAATGTACACACACCACAGACTTTCGCTGCACAACCGCGGCTTAATCGGTGCGTCTTTGCATGGTGATAAGAGGCTATCGCCTATCTATCTTATAGCCATACGCCGGATGACCGATCGAAGCCCGCAAAGCTTAATGTTGACAAAAATGCAGGTAAATATTCGCACTATTATCATAATTAATTATTATTGTTATTAATTTGCGACTAAATCGTATGAAGCTCGCTCTTGACCCCATGATAACTCATGTGGTCATGGTAGCGCGATACCTCACTCATACAGTGTGTGATAACTCATGTGGTCATGGTAGCGTGATACCTCACTCATACAGTGTGTGATAACTCATGTGGTCATGGTAGCGCGATACCTCACTCATACAGTGTGTGATAACTCATGTGGTCATGGTAGCGTGAAAACTCACTCATACAGTGTGTGATAACTCATGTGGTCATGGTAGCGTGATACCTCACTCATACAGTGTGTGATAACTCATGTGGTCATGGTAGCGCGATACCTCACTCATACAGTGTGTGATAACTCATGTGGTCATGGTAGCGCGATACCTCACTCATACAGTGTGTGATAACTCACTCATACAGTGTGTGATAACTCACTCATACAGTGTGTGATAACTCACTCATACAGTGTGTGATACCTCACTCATACAGTGTGTGATACCTCACTCATACAGTGTGTGATTTCGCGATAAATCAAAGCAGAGGTAAGGTGCATCACCAAATAAACGTTTTATGTTTGTCTTCTTCACAGCTCCGCGCTAATGGGTTATTCTATAGTTTACAGCTTACTAAAAACCGCTCAATTAATATATTTAAGAAGTTAAAGGCAACTTGAAACTTGTCTTGAAATTGGGCTATACGGGGTATTTCGAGCTGAAAAAAAACGAATATGGCATTTGTTTGGACGATAGATGCGGTCATGATAACATGATAACAAATATGACATCCGTCGAAAAATGGGCATATTTCTCTTTTCTCCTTCATGGCCATAACAAACTTCATGGCAATTATGACGTCATGTATATGGTAGCTTGGATATGAAAACTATTGCACACAATAACGACGGACTTTAGGCATATATATATATATATATATATATATATATATATATATATATATATATATATATATATATACGCAGGCTGCTTGTAATGTAAACAACCGTTGTGAGGACCCGAAACAAGTTTCGGGGAAATTAAACTTCTTCTTCTAAAAGGGGCCCACTAGTCCTGTGTCGAAATTACTTAGCGTAGTGAGGTAATTCTTTCATCACAACCCGTTTTTCGATCTGCTCTACAAATCTGCTATCTCAGTTCAAAACCCCATGTTAAAGGTGAACTATTCCCTTTAATGATGTTCCGGTCGTTGGTTATCCTATATACGTGCTATATACAAACTATAACGTGTATGTATGCTTTAACCCGCGCTTGCCCGGGGTCTCAGCCGAACGCCATTGACCTGGGGGGGGGGAGATATTGCCCCCTCATTATCTCCGGAACCAATGATCGCAGCAAGATGCGCAAGGCGGCATTCGAAAGCTCTCAATGAGACGCATCTAAATCATGCTCAAAATGTCAAATTGAGGGCACATATCAGGTCAAGGTCGGGTCAAAGGTCAAAATCGAGGCATTTGAGTTTATGGGCCATACTTTCCATCCAAAGCCTTTGATTGCGACCATGATCCCAAAGTGCTCCCAAAGGTATCCCAAAGGTATCATCATTAGCATCACGTATCATATTTTACATATTTTACATATTTTACATATTTTTATCATCATATCATCACGTATCATATACACATCACGTATCAGCTAAAGTGAGATTGTTGGCAAAGGTCAAGGTCATTGTCCGGTCACAAAAGGTCACTATGCGGAGAAGATTTTCGAAAGTCATGCGACGCATGTTTTATGGCTATTTTACACGTTCTATTCGAAAGTGAGAGTTATTTTACCATCTGACCTCATTTAAGTGAATTAGTGTCAAGCTCAGGTCAAGTTCACTTACAGTCAAAATTTGAAATGGATAAATCTAAATAAAAAGGCATGTTTCTAGACCAGTATTGTCTCAGAAATACAGTGCTGGAATTTATTTGTCTGTATCTGGTCGCTGAAAGGAAAACAAACGCAATTTCATAATATGACGTCATGAGTTACTCATTCTAAGAGAGTCATAAACCAGTCAAAAATAAAGATATTGCTTTGAAATTTGGTTTAGGTATTGTCCATATGTGGTTCTCCAACATATGTTTCATTTTATTTGTATTTTTGGGGGTCAACAACTGCATTTGGCCTAAAAACAAATGGCCTTTGTACGGCCTGTTAAAGTTTAGCTGATTTGTTCGTCAAACTCGTGTGTAGTGACGTCACTAATTTGGCTATATCTGAATTGCTCGACGAAATTGCTTCATTTTTGCACGGAAGACGTACGATTGATGTAGGAGAAAGTATCCCAAGTTTCGCGTTAATAGCGCTGTTGGTTTTTGAGCTATTGCGGAAATTCATCAGGGGGAATATTTGTCCCCCCCCCCGGTCAACCGCGGGTTAATGTTGACGTGTTTAATTTGTATGTTCAATCAAATTTAGTGTTGAGTGCAAATATATCCCCAGTCAGGTGATATTTCCCGAGGAAAGGCCTGGCTTCATCTCTCAGAGCAGTTATCTGATTTGCCGGGCCCGAGCAGCCGGACTAGCCCGTCTGAGCACAAGCGCCACCTGGGGTCGCTCACAGGAAGCGCGCAGTCACGGCTGGCCCGCTAGGCGGGCAAGGGCGGATTCAGGATATTTTAGGAAGGGTGGCCGCAGGCCAATTTAGGGGCGCCTTCCAAAGAAAGGGCACCGTCAATGACCGAAAGGGCGCAGTCACTGGCCGGAAGGGCGCCGTCAATGGCCGAAAGGGCGCCGTCAATGGCCGTAAGGGCGCCGTCACTGGCCGGAAGGGCGTCTCGGGTCAAAAGGACCAGGTCATGACCTGCATGACCTGATACTCGGTAAGTTACTTTCAACAGGGCGCCCAAAAGGGCGTCCAAACGGTCCATAGGGGCGCTGCGTGCTCACGGGCTGTCCATCGCCGGGCGCCTGACGGCGCCCGGCGACAGGCAGCCTGTGGGGCGCCCTTCTGGCTGGGGGGGGGGGGGGGGGGGGGGGGGGGCGACCGCTGCGGCCACCCCCTGGATCCGCCCCTGTAGGCGGGTGCCACCGAACCGCTGCCGTTGGTAGACCTAGCATGAGCGTGTTATGTGTGGGTACTGACTGCGTGTGTGCTATTAGTGTCAAGGACCAGATCGTCGTTTCGATGAAATCAGTACATTTTTTTTATAGGAAATCTGGCTGTAGGAAAAGAGATACGTCATGCACATTGTGCATCCGCCTTTCTTCATGTCATGGATGCTTGAAAATTTAAGCATAGCGCATTTTTATTCGTAATCAGGCCTTACTTCTAATAGTCAAGGCGCACAAGGAAAATAGGCGCTTTGATTCAACAGAGCCCGCTGGACCTTTTTCCATGTTCTCTTTTTTCCTTCACTTTTACTTTTTTCCCTACGTTAATTAAGACGTTAAGACGTTAGACGCTAAGACGTTAAGGCGATATACGTTAGGCATTAGAGGATAGACGTTAGACGTTAAGACGTAAAACATTAAGACGTTAAGACGTCAGACGTTAAGACGGAACACGTTAAGACGTCAGACGTGAAGACGTTAGACGTTAAAATGTCAGACGTGAAGACGTTAGACGTTAAGACGTTAGACGTTAAGACGTTAGACGTTAAGACGTCAGACGTGAAGACGTTAAGACGTTAGACGTTAAGAAGTTAGACGTTAAGACGTTAGACGTTAAGAAGTTAGACGTTAAGACGTTAGACGTTAAGAGGTTAGATGACAAGGCGTTAACCCCCGCCAGTGCATGAGGGTGGTTGGTGCTGCCCATCGTTTTTCTTCTCGTAAATAACTCTGGCACTTATCATGCGATTTAGTTGCAACTTTCAGACCCCAGTTTTTTGTTTTACAATTTGACATATACTCTGAATATTCTGCAGTCGTGTGACCTATGACCTTGACCCATGACCCGTTTTTCGAGGTCATGTCAGACGTAACCGGTGTCCCGATGTACTGATGCGTATAATGCGTGCATTTTCCAATGTTGACAGATGATTCCATGTTGACAGATGACATCGGCGGTTTCCACTGAATTCATAATCTTTTAGAGGGCAACCAATGTCACTAACCTCCGATTACATTAGATAACCCTTTATCTCGAGTGGCTTATATTCTGCTTTGTGGCGCTGATATCGAATTTGGCATACATTTCATATCACTTGGGCCCATTCCACTTCATTCGATGGCCGCTAGATATCCCTAGATCCAGGCGGTCATGTGTTTTCAGTACCTCAGGTCAAGGTCAGTGATTTCAGGTCAAAGTTATATCTTCAGCTAAATATAAACGCATCCCACTAACGACGTGGGATGTGCGTTGTGCTGCCTTCTGTTTCGCGGCTCTGGCTTGATTTGAGCTCAATCCCCGGACCTACACGATTTGGCTAACAGCCAGGTCATTGACCTGACCTCAGGGGTCATAAAATAACCTATGACCTTAAAACTTGGTATCAGTGGCTTCCTCACATAACGAGAAACACGCTTGCCTTTAAATCGGGACTCTAGCTCAATTAGGGGCGAAACGCTAGGGGGTCGTACCAACTCTCCTCCTGCACTGTCACGTAGGTTTTGGATGTTGCACTGGCGAGGCTTAATATGACCGTTAAACCCGCATATAATCTCCAGATCCTTGCATGGTTACAAATCCCAAGATATCCAGGTAGGAAACAATAACGGATCCTTTGCAGAGGGAGTGAATCTCTTTTAGTTTGTTAATGGTTTAAGGGCATGGTAATTGGCAACTATTAAAGTTATTTTGCACCCATAACCGGGGGACGGGTAAATCTTAGAACGCCAAATATATAAGACCATCAGATTTCCTCAGACTCATCAGATTTCCAATCATTGTGCGTTAAGAATTGAGTAATGCTAAATTTGTTTCAGTGCAAGTTGCATTTTTTCTTTAAAAGGAACTACGCTAATTTTCATCCGATTTCAGTCGCGTTCTCTAATCAGGGAGGATGAAAACTGATGATTTCATGGAATAATTTCATGCATATATTTTTATAGCGAAACAAAGGTATCTTTCAAGATGTTTGAAATATACATCTTCCGATCTTGAATCATGCCTTCGCTCACTCACATTCGAATACTCGAATTCACATAAGAATACACCCAATCCAATACCTTGCATCCCGCTCCATTCTATGGTAGCACGTGACGTCCCCCTCCCTCAACCATCCCGTTCTTTCTTGGTAGCGTCCCCTGATAGTAACTCTATCCCTCTTTCACCTCCATCCCTGCTGTGGAAGCGTTCCTTCATCGCTTCCCTGCCATGACAACCTCCTATCCCTTCCCTGCCCTGGCAGCGTCCCCATCCCTCTTCCATCCCTTCCCTGCCCTGGCAGCGTCCCCATCCCTTCCCTGCCCTGGCAGCGTCCCCATCCCTCTCCCATCCCTTCCCTGCCATGACAACCTCCTATTCCTTCCCTGCCCTGGCAGCGTCCCCATCCCTCTCCTATCCCTGCCCTGGCAGCGTCCCCATCCCTTCCCTGCCCTGGCAGCGTCCCCATCCCTCTCCCATCCCTTCCCTGCCATGACAACCTCCTATTCCTTCCCTGCCCTGGCAGCGTCCCCATCCCTCTCCTATCCCTGCCCTGGCAGCGTCCCCATCCCTCTCCCATCCCTGCCCTGGCAGCGTCCCCATCCCTCTCCCTTCCCTTCCTGCCCTGTCAGCGTCCCCATCCCTCTCCCATCCCTTCCCTGCCCTGGCAGCGCCCCCATCCCTCTCCCATCCCTTCCCTGCCCTGGCAGCGTCCCCATCCCTCTTCCTCCCCCGATGACAGCCGCTCCCCGAAGCCATCCAAGACGGCACGGCCTCATGGGCGCGGCGCCGCTGCTGCACCATCCCCTCCCCTCCCGCTTCCCTCCCCTCCCCCTCCCGCCGCGCGCCGAGCTGCCTTTGTGGACGTCGAGTCACAGCCGCAAGCTGGCAGCCGCGCTGGCGGCTGTGACTCCTGCTCAGCCATTTTGACCGCCAAGAATGCGGGCTGGTCTGGGCGGATAGGGGGAGGGGGAGGGGAGGGGCAGCTGGCGACGCCCACCGGGTGGCCGGTAACTGCGCTGGCGCGCTGCTGCTACGACGACGCTGACATGTAGACTTGGCTGTTAGACCTTCAACCTTGACGCTCGACCGGGTACATATGTGGCAAAACAGAAGACGACGTCCAAAGGAGATGCTAGAATGGGCATGCAATTGAAAGAGGATGAAGAGTATTGGTCTGATACTCCAGTCTAGTGGTAATAATCCACAGGTCGGAGCTCGGAGGCCGGAGCCCTTCGCGCTATCTGAGCACAAACGCTGAGATAGACGCAAAACCAGTGAGCTGAGACGTCATATACCATGCCAGCTTCCGCAGAACGGCATCGAGAGCGATGATTTCACGCGAAGCGTCTTACTCAGGCCTTGCGTTGAAACAGCGAAAACTCTTCGTTTAATGAGAGTAGGCGAGCGATTGTTCCATTCCTTCAAATAGATGCGTTTTTATTCTCCCGACAGCCGGTCCTTCGTCCCCTGTCACAGGGGGTCACACATCTACCGTCGACGGGGACTGGTGGCCGCCGGTCACCGGGCATGTGACGGTCAAAGAATCGCCCCCCCCCCTCCGGAGGTCGTGACCGCTTTCAGCATGGTTTGCGCTCTCCTCCCTGCGTAGCGTTGCGGGAGCCGGGAGAGGAGGTATATAAGCCCATGGAAGGTCGCCCGGTAGGCGTTTCCCTTTTTCCTTTACTTTATCCGTTCTCCTTCACCGTACGGCTGCGCGATCTCCCGAGGAGGTGGCCGAATCGTCGGCATACGGCAGGATGTAGGAACGTCACGAAAAGTGGGCGGGGCGGGGGGGGGGGGGGGGGGGGGGGCAGTGAAGCTTTGATCTCGTCTTGAGAGCAATCCAACCCCCTATGCAATATTTCTTTGCAGATTTGGGCTCTTCTCGCCTTGGCAAACTTTTTGCCATAACAATTTTCCTCACCAATCAAAATACAACATTTTAGCAAAAATTGTGCCGAAAAGTGAGGGAGGGGTCATAGTTCCTACCCTATGGATATAAGTACTCTAGGCCGATTTGGTTTTCGATGCAATCCCATCTCGAAAATCAAAAGGTATAAACATCTCTGATTTTCGGTAGATAGTAGATACTTATTTCGGTATATATTTGCAAGGTGCAAGCTATATGCCTCTGTTTATATTGACATACCTACATGGACCATATTTTTTGTGTGTGCAAAATCTTAGCATGGCAGGCCTGCAACTAAAGAGTATCCTGTTTGAGGTAGTCATTGTCTTCTTCGCATCATGGGATGGCCCCTTCATCTTTTTAGTGCTGATATTGACTTGTAACCATTCCTACAGGAAATATTAAATAGGAAATGCAGTCTTTTGCAGAGCGTTTCTTCACATTGCATGATAATCCCGTAGGCAATCATGTGACTGGAAAGCCGTAACCGCATTCGGGTTGCTTCCCATGATTGAAAGTTAATCATCTCGGCTCAGCAATACGTCATGTCTCATGACGTCACGTCATGTCGCATTTCAGCCGGACAATTCGCTCCGCCAGACCTGCTGCGCAGACCTTACGAGACATCTACTGGGAAAAAGCTACACCGCTAGTTCATGCAGTTACCACCAGGACAAGGGTTCGTCCTGCATGTGCTGGCCCAGGCATTTTCATCACGAAGAAAACATAAACATTTTAAAATTTCAGCTCACTGGCGGATACAGACCAAGCAAAGAAGTTGGTTTGGTACCGAATCCCTAAGTGTGACGCAATTACAATAGTTCATCGAATTTCGTTTGCCTTTGCATTAATATTTTAGGATTAAGACTTTAAAGGGAAATAATGACCTTTTTAACTGTTTAGCAACAATTTCTTAGGCGGCCAGACTGGTTATTGATTCAACACTGATTGAATCGATTGGAATCGTTCAATTAAAATTCATTGAATCAAACAATAATTGATTCACCACCAGATCTTTTGATTCATGAATCGTGATTGAATCAAAACCCGCATCAAATCAAGACTGATTGAATCAAAAGATTTAACGATTCTTAACGATTCAAGTACACTGGTAAATTGTGCCAATACGTGCAGTCCCAGTGGCTACATTCATTTATACTGAAATAGTATTGCTGTAACAATGTTTCAATGATCATATATATGTGTTTCCATTTGTATTGACTTGACATAAATTCACCCCCTATATTTAAATGTTGAATCAAACGTGAATATATTAAAATATTTGTTTTGATTCTTTGAATTGGAAAGAATCAATTCTCAAAATTGTATCCGTGAATCGAACAGTGATTGAATTATTCAGATTTCAAAATGAATCATGATTGAATCGTTCAAAAAAAAGTTGAATCAATAACCAGTCTGAGTGAGTTAGGCCATCGTTACGGAATAACAATGATGTGATCTGAATTTAAGAATGAAATACAATTATTCCCTTATTCAAAGTTGGAAGTTTGGAAAAAAAAGAAAAGCAAGTACATATAGTACAGGTATGTTTCGGAGTTCATGCAGGTACTCCCAAATAGGTACTTCGAATTACTTTCGGAGTTCATGATCGGTGTTTTCCCTCCACTATTGGAAACGCGACATATGCGCTTTTGCATCAATCTGTTCAACGTGGAATACCTCTCGTTGAATTAACTCTCAAGAAACTGCATACACTAAATAAGTCGTCGTTGAGGGCCAAGTTAATCCTCCAAAAGTATCACATTTTTCTACGATGCTTATTGATTGATTGCCGAAAAACGGTTCAGATAAATGTTTCATGAGTGAATTAGAATGTATTGAATACTTGTAGACTGAGAGAAAAGTTTACTCACATTTTGCTGCCCTGCGCCAAGCTCTGCGTTCAGTACCTTGGACTGTTCTTGAATGCATGGATGTTGACGCCGCCGTTGAGTTGTTCTATGATTTTGTATTCGCCGCTGTAAGTGATCACATACCCATGACAGAGTTACGTCAGAAATTCCCACCGTGGTTTAGTCGCACTGTTCGTGATCTCCTGCGTGAGAAAGAACAGGCCCACAAGCGCAAGAAGGCAGATCCTCCGCTGCGAACACAGAGGAGCACGCGAGGGCTAGATCCGAATTTAAACGTGCTGCTAGCGCTAGTTATCGCGACTACCTGATGGGTCTTGTGGAAGACTTCAAGGAGAACCCAAAGCGATACTGGACCTTTATTAAGTCTTTGAAGTCCAGTGGTCATGTGTCTCCCGTTTTGGAGTGCGATGGCGTAGTAGTGAAAGACACAGTGGCCAGGGCGAATCACTTTAACACATGTTTTTCGAGAGAAAAAAATTCAGCGTTCCGTACACCGACGCACTGCCGGACGCTCCTGTTCTTAAAGGAAATAGTTCACCTTCAACATTAGTTTTAAACTGAGATAGCTGTTTTGTAGCCCATGTTGGGAAACCCCTATCTGCAAGTTTCCTTGACTGAAAAAGACTCCAGCCGAAGATATTTGACTTTTTGGCGAAGGAATTCGGCGCATATATGATATACCGTACCGTCTGAAAGTGCCAGCACTGCCATGGAGCATGCGCAGACCAATAACGCACACCATAACATTAATGATTTACGACCTTCTGTGTTGAATTGGCGCGATGTATGACCATTTTTGAAAATAAAAAAAGAAACTGTATTCAAAAATATAATAAAATCGTGTTCTGAAAAAAAATCCGAAGGTGAACTATTTCCTTTAACACATGTTTTTATATGTAAAAGTAGGGTTTGTCTACTTTTAATGTCCCACCTGGCCGTGTGGCACAGCTCCTGCGTGAGCTAAGCCCACACAAGGCCTGCGGCCCCGATGGCCTCAGTGCTAGGATTTTAAGTGACTGTGCGGAAGAACTTGCGATCCCTCTCGACATCATCTGTCGATTGTCAGTGCACTCCGGGGTGTTCCCGTCAACTGGGAAGCGGGCCAGCATCATTCCTGTTTTAAAAAAGGCTCTAAAAAGCTTCCAGACAACTACAGACCAGTCTCATTATTAGCGCTTTGCTCTAAAATTCTGGAGAAGGTAGTGTGCGAGGGCCTGCTTCAAGCATGCCTTCCAGCACTGCCTTCTTCTCAGCATGGTTTTCTTCCAAAACGTTCATGCGTTAGCAACTTGGCTTGCTTTTTAGAACACTGCTGGACCTCACTGACAAAGGGATCGCAAACAGACGCCATCTATACCGATTATTCTTCCGCTTTTACAAGTGTGAGCCATAGGCTACTTTTACACAAGCTCAAGTGCTCTTTTAACATCTCAGGACTTGCACTCAGCTGGATTGAGTCTTACTTAAGCCAACGATCCCAGCGGGTCATTCTCGATGGGAAGCATTCTGACTGGGCAGCGGTACTATCCGGAGTCCCTGAATGCAGCATTTTAGGCCCAATTCTGTTCACTTGCTAGGTCGCTGACCTTCCCAATCACATCGAAACATCGTGTCTGTCATATGCAGACGATGTCAAAATTTTCAATCGAATTAGTTCCCCAGAGGACGCTCATTCCCTCCAGGCCGACTTAGACCGCCTCAGCTTGTGGTCCAAAACTTGGCGTTTGAAACTCAACCCAGCTAAGTGCAAGACGATCACTTTTACCCTGCGCTCATCGTTTTTTTTCCGTTTCTTTTTCTTTTTCTTCCCCGGAACGGCCTATAGCCATTTTCCGGGAGGGGCAATGACCTCTGGCAATTTGCCAGGCAAAAAACTACGTTAACCGGTTTATGTGACCCCGAGCAAACTAGGGACTAGGGCAGCTATTTTACGTTACTAATTACGTTAACCGGTTTATTTGTACCCGGAAAAATTATTTGTTCAAAGTAAATATCATATCTAACATTACGTTAAGTATTTCGTTCAAGGTCAAATATAATATGGAGCCGCCGCCAACGCAAAACCGCACATCTACCGTCGGCGTCCCATCGCAGAAATCCCCCGCCAAATCAGCCACGCAACGAATAGAACCCTTCGCCGCGCGGCCGAGATCCAGCAGGGGCCCCCCGCAACAAGACACCGGCACCATTACGTTAAGTATTTCGTTCAAGGTCAAAAATAAGTAAAACACGAGACACACATACATACATATTTTTATTACATACACACCCAGAGCTGGTGACAGGCCCTAGGTCGGTCTGGTCATTGGTTGTGTGGGTGCTCGGAGTGTGCTCAACATAACTCGCCGCGGCCGGTCCCGCGGGGGTGCAATTCTCTGCCTATCTAAAAGAATATACACTCCCGGGAACCGTGTGCAGCGAGTTATGTCGTGGTGCCTGGAGCACACTCCAGATCAGATCTGGTGTGACAAATCTGATCTAGTGTGGTAGTGTAGGTGCTCCGAGTGTGCTACAACTGCCGCGACACGGTCCTCAAGCGTGTGCAGAGCCATGTTGTAAGATCTGGCCTCTAGCTCAGGTATTGAGCACACTCGGGTGTGTGTGTGTGTGATAGCGTATTGTAGGTCAGTGCGATGCCGTGAGCGAGAGCCTAATCGCACTACCGGCCCCTGCACTGACCAAGGACCAAGCAATGAAGGTGTGGGGGTGTCATAGCAAGTGTTAGGTGATGCCTGTCGACCACCTGCCTGGGCCTGGGAATAATACTTGTACAGTGTCAGAGTTGATGGAGCCGTGGGGTGCCGTCATTGCAACAACGGGAGACTGTTGCCAGTCTCCCTGGCTCCGGCGCCTCGGCGAGACCTGGTTGTGGGGTGTATTTAGCTGGGCGAAAAGTCCTGAATAATAAAAAACCCAGCGTCTAAGGCAAAGGGGAAAAAACCTGCGCGGTGGGCCAAAAATGCGCAAGGCCAAAAACCCCTGTTATATTTGATTAGCTAAACGTGTTTGGTAGAGATAATCTAAGAGGAGACCTATCAATTCAGGATAACTATCACCTAACAGTGTTTGAAGATTTAATGTGATGCCATTTTGTTGTGTGTAATTAATAATGTTCTGTCGTTTATCGTTGTGTACTGGGCAAGTAATAAGTAAGTGCTTGATTGTGTAGCGCGGATAACCTGGGCAATGTTGGCAATTTGGTGGCGGGAGATTCTCCATAATATAATAATGAGTAATTTTTGTATGACCGAGACGGAGGCGCGCCAAAATTACCTCCTTCTCTCTACAATTCTGATGACTAGATATAAAATGTTGGACTTTTGGCTTGATTGGATAAAGATGAAAATGCGGAGCGGCGTCCCACTCGCTCTGGCGCAGTATGCTAAGTTGAGAATTAATATAATTTAACACGTCTGATACTGGGCTTGGAAGTTGGTTTACTGAAGGTAATTCTAGGCTCAATTTCGCAAGTCTGTCGGCTTCCTCGTTTCCCGGGATACCGGTGTGTCCTGGGATCCAGAGGAATTTAATACTATTGTTTTTACTGTTTAAATACTTGATTAGTTGTCTGATTTTAAATACTATCGGGTTTCTACATTCACTAATCGAGGAAATGGCCGTGAGCGAGGCGGACGAGTCTGTGCAAATGACTACTTCCTTAAGTTTTTCTTTTCTGACATATATTAATGCTAATAAAATGGCTGACAATTCCGCTGTGTATACGCTATTTATGTCGGGAAGTCTAAAGTTATTGCTAACTGTGTTTGTGTAGAATGCACCACCGGTTCGGCCTTCGCCCCGTGAACCGTCTGTGTATATGTATGTGTATGTGTTGTGTTGTGCTTTGTGTTCGTGGAAGAGTGAGAGTGTTTCTGACGCGGTGACTGTGTTTTTGTTGTGTGTGAAGAGGCGGTGTGTGTCTGGTGTTGTGTCGAGCCAGTGAGGTGTGAGTGGTGGCGTTGGCATTGTGGTGATGTGAGCGATGTTGAATAGTGTGAGTGTTTGTCTGATTCTGTGACTGATAAGCGGGTGTCGTTTTTGTAGTAGTGTTTGTCGTCTAGTGGGTGCGGGGTGATTTAAGATGTGGAATGTTGGGCGTGTGGGGTGTGAACTTGCTCTGGCGTAGAATCTAAGTAGTGTGTATTTGCGTCGGCGGCAGAGTGTGGGAATGTTAGTGTCGATGTGTAAGTTTGTGGTGTTGGTGGTGCGGCAGGCTCCAGTCACGATGCGCAAGACAGCGTTTTGGACAGTTTGCAATTTTTTAATTTGTTTGGAACATATGTCATCAAATAAGAATGCGTTATAATCCAGTACTGGGCGTATCAGGGAAGTATATAGTTGGAGGAGAGTGGCACGATCTGCGCCCCACTCTCGACCAGCCAATGACTTCATAATATTAATTCGTCGCGTACATCTCTGCACTAAATCATTGAAGTGTGGGATGAACGAGAGACTTGTGTCTAGAGTTATTCCCAGATACTTGAATGATTTGACAAAAGGGATAATTTGATTGTTATATTTTAATGGAATGTAGGGTTCCACATATGCAGGTTTCTTTGAAAAAATTAGAGATGCAGATTTACTTGGAGAAATTTCCAGACCCCATTGGTCGCACCAAACCTTTATATCAATGAGTACTAGTTGTAACGTTTTGCTGGCTTGATCGACACTCGGGTGCGAGAACCACACCGCCAGGTCATCAGCGTTCATTGAAAATTTGAGACCTTTGTCGATCTTATTAATATTACTGAAGATGTCGTTAATCATAATTAAAAATAGGGTCGGGGAGAGGACCGATCCCTGTGGGACACCGTGGTCCTGATTTTGATTTGGAGAATATGTGTTGCCGCACCTTACATTAAAAGTTCTATTTTCTAAAAAGTTTTGGATGAATTTGGCGAGTCGACCTCGAATTCCGGCCTTATGGACCTTTACTAGAAGTGCGGTTTTGTTGACTCTGTCAAACGCAGCTCTCAAATCAAGAAAGAGGGCAATTGTGACCTCTCTCCCTCAAAAGCCGCGCTGGACAGAGTCGATAAGACCAACTAAATTGTCCGCAGTGGAGCGACCAGGTCGAAAACCACTTTGGTGTGGGGTAAGTAAATTATTTGATTCAATGTATGTCCTGATGCGTGCATTAACCATGCGTTCGAATAGTTTACATGCACAACTAGTTAGAGAAATAGGGCGATAGCTAGCGGGAGAAGATTTAGGTTTGCGAGGTTTAATTATAGGAATTAGCGTACTATTATGCCAAGATTCAGGGAAAGTGCCGTCAAACCACATGGTATTGAAGGCTGTTAGTAAGTTGGTGAGACCAGTCTCTGTCAAGTTTTTAAAGAAGGAGTAGTCAATTTGATCTGGCCCTACAGAAGTTTTACCACATTTACCTATAGCGTACGTTAACTCTGAGTTGGTAAAAAGAGTTGTATATTTCTACGTTATTAGAGTCAAAGCTAATAGATTGAAATTGATCGTTAAGTTGGTTAGCAAAAGTTGGTGTACATTGTTGTGTTGATGATATGTTAGCGTAGTGTTGTGCAAATTGTGTTGCCACCTCTAGGGGAAGCGTGTAAGATGTGTTGTGTATTTGTAAGTGTGGGATTTTGTATGCCGGTGGTCTTTTATTTGAAAACGATTTAATTAATGTCCAAATTTTTGAGAGGGAGGTAAATCGATTAAAGGTAGATGAGAATTCCTGCCAAGATTCTTTTTTTTGCTTTGTCAATGATTGTTTTAGCCAAAGAGCGAGTTTTCCGTACTTCGTGTTCGTTTTCTGCAGTTATATAAGCTTGAAATTTTCGAAATGCTCTTTTCCGGAGGGCAACAGCTCTTTGACATTCTGTGTTCCACCACGGGGCAGTACGCTGCCTCGGGTGGTGTTGTGTGTGTGTGCGTGTGTGTGGGATGTGCTGATGTGCTGATGCAAGAATAGTGTTTAAAAATGTGTTAATGTCGGTCTGGGAGTCTGCGGGGTGACTAGTGTCAATGTGTTTTTGGAAGGAGGACCAATCGGCTTTGCGAAGGTTCCATCTAGGGAGAGAGTAAAAATTTGTCTGTCCTGAAGGGACTTGAAGTTCTAAGTGAATCGGATAATGATCGCTAAAAAGAGGGTCAGATTGTGCATTAAATGTAAAAAGAGTCGCGATGCGTGGTGTGGCGAAGGCGAGATCAATGGCGCTGTAAGTCACCTCACCTCCTGAGTGGTGTACGTGTGTGGGTGATTGGTCGTTAAGGAAGACCAAATTATGCCGGTCCAGAAGGTCCAGCATAATTTGGCCGCGGCGAGAGTTCCGAAGGCAGCCCCACGCCCGACTATGCGCGTTGAAGTCGCCCATAATCAGACATGGGTGTTAATATTTGTAATAAGCTGGGAAAAAGAATCAATGTCTATGTCCTCAGTAGGACGGAAATAAATTGAGATAAGAGTTAGTTCTAGCTGAGCGATTTTAATATTAACGCCGACTGCGTCTAAGGTTGTTTGAAGGTCGATTTGATGATGCAAAAGTTGGTTTGAAATAAGCAAAGCCGAGCCGCCTCGGCGAGGTGATGCATTTACGTTATTTGTGTAAAGGCTATAACCGGCGATTTTCAAGGTATAATTATTAAAGTCGGCGTCAATAAAATGGGTTTCCTGAACAGCGGCTACTAACGAATTATTATTTAAGACGTAATGTTTGAATTGCCCCCAATGGGATATTAAAGATCTAACATTCCATTGGAGGACAAATTCTGACTGTTGATTATTCATTTAGATTTACTTTTACTGTCCAAGCCTTGCCTGGAGGTCGCTCGAGTATGCCTGCGGGGGCGGGCGGCCGGGCGGGAGGGCGAGGAGGAGTGGGAGCGCGATGAACCTGATTGGGTGTCACTCTCCGAGAGTCGGGGAGGGGAGTGGGGGGGGGGGGGGGGGCGGGCGGGGAGTTGGAGCGGGAGGGCGGGGTTGCGGGCGATTGATTGGGAGACGGCTCTCATGAGAGAGTCGTCCGAGGAGTCCTCCGAGAGTCGGCACTCCGCTGGTGCTGCGGAGGCCGAGGAGGCGGGGCCTGAGTCGATGTTCGACTCGGCTGGGGAGGGGGAGCGCGGTGCCCGTGGATCAGCGGCAGCGTCGCGCTCGAGGTCAGCCAGAGATGCCTTTGGGGACTGGCATGGTGGTCGGGGGGTCTGGCGGTTGGGGGGTCTGGCGGGAGGCCGGTTGGGTGGGGGGAGGTTCCGGGAGGGGGAGGGGCGGCCAAGCGCCAGGGGCGAGACCTGGGGAGAGCGGGGCGTCCGGTGGGCGCCGACTGTCGCGCCTTTCGTCGCGCTTCAGGCGCTCCGCCTCGCGAGCGAGGCCCCAGGCTCTACACCGGCGGTCCCAGGCCGGGTGGGCCTGGTCGCACGTGGCGCAGCGTGCTGCGCGCGTGCACCCTTCGGTGCCGTGCTCGCCTGCGCACCGTCCACAGGTGGCGGTGCGCACCCGGCAGGTCCACTTGAGGTGGCCGTAGTGCCAGCACTGCTGACACTGCCGGGGGGGGGGGGGGGGGGGGGCGGGATCCACTCCCTGACGGGGGCAGCCACGTACCCACAATGGATGTGGGTAGGCAGCTCCTTGCCTCGGAAGCGGAGCCGAATCAGCGGGTTGGGCTGATCGGGTCGCTTCTTCGTGGGCGAGAGGCGCGTGACCTCGCACACCCCTTGGTGTGCGAGCTCTCGGAGGAGGTTGTCCTCCGAGAGGGTGGCCACATCTGGGCACCACGCCAGACCCTCCACGGAGTTTAGGTGCGCCGGGGCTTCCACGGCGACCTTCGCTCCGTTGAAGGTTGTCCGACCCATCAGACGGACGTTCTATTCGGACGTCAGCGTCTCGATCAGGAGGGCTCCTGATCGGTTGGGCTTTGCGCTGTCAACGTCGCCACCACAGATGGCGACCAGCCAGCGCCGGACCGTGAACGGGTTAATCGTTCTGAACGGGAGTCCATCCGTTCGCCACATAAGGAGGCGAGCGGGCCCGTTCGGGGGGTGGGGTCGGGGGGGAGCTGTGGTCCGGGTCGGCTCCTGGGATGCCCCTGAGGGGGGCGGGGAGTGGAACCGGCCTGGGGAGTGCGTGGTCGCGCACCGGGGGACCCCAGAGGGGGGTTCGGGTGGGTCGGGGGGACGGGAGTCCGGCGACTGCCAGGCCCCTGGACGGGGCGGGCGGGGCCCCTGAGGGGGGCTGGGAGGGGGGGACCCCTGAGGGGGGTCGGGGGGACGCGGGCGGGGCCCCTGAAGGGGGCTGGGAGGGGGACCGTCCAGGGGGGCACGCGGTCGCGCACCGGAGAACCCCGGAGGGGGGTCGGGCGGGTCGGGGGGCGGGGTTCCGGGGGGGGGGGGGGGGGGGGGGGTAGCCATCGTCGTGGCTCAGGAGGATAGGATGGGGGCTAACTATTTACTTTAATTGCCACACACGACAGAACGTGTTGGCACCTGCAAGTTAACTGCCCAAAAGTGGAGAGGGACCTACGCCGTGGAGGAGGCCTATTGCCAATACAAAATTTGTATCTAATGAATTTACCTACTTAAAAATATCTAAAGTCTACCTATCTAAGGGTCTACAACCCTGCCACACGCACGTGGTCAGGGTTCCGCACCCGGAAGCGGTGGAGGGCTGGCGAAGGCTGGCTGGAAGGCGTCCGCAGGTCCGATGTCGATGAAAGGATGACGGTTCCAGGCGGTGGTGGCTCGACATAGAAATGACCGGCGAGCGAGCTCCGTGCGCACGCGTGGAGTTTGCAGCAACATGCTCTCTGATCCCCGCGTGGTCCGGTCGGATACGTTTGCACGAGGCAACACAAGTGCGCGCAGATGGTCAGGCGACTTCGGCGACCTCAGTATCTGGTAGAGTACCACCAAGTCACGTTCAGTCAGCAGCTCTTCTACTTTGAACCACCCAAGTGACTTTAGAGCGGGCGAAATGTGGTGTGACCTTTTCAGTCCTGTGATGATCCTGGCACAAAATTTCTGTATCCTATACTTTTGAGTTTTTGAGCAGCTTCCCCACACACAGTCTTCCGTCTGTACACCGCGAACGGTATACGGCGGAAGAGGTCTCAAAATCACTCGCTAATCACTCGCTAATCACTCGCTAGCGGAATTATGCCGTGCTCACGTCGCCGTATGGCAGGGTAGGCACTGCTGCGTGCGGTGGAGGGCTCAGGACTGAGCAGTACCGGCCTCCGCCGCCGCGGCGCTGACATCGCCAGGCGCACAGCGGGCAATACACAGCGCTAGGTCGAACTAAAGAACAACAGGCCAGGGGCGTAGCTTCTCCAGACAAGTTGGGGGGGGGGGCTGAGCTGGAAAAAAATCGCTTAAAGTACCATCAAAATCCACAAAATGTGAAAATGTGAATATGATGTGAATAGGAACCTACACCCCTGCAAAAGGCCTATCATCAGGGGTGGTAAAGTGTTTGTCCTTATGGATAAGGTCGGGGACAAAATGCTCTTTCTCATGAAGTACTCGGGGTCAAAATGCCAGCAAAAATCATTACTATGTCATTTCTGTGAAAATTTACTAAGCGATCATGTCCTTAAAAATACTGATCGTCAAAACCACTTCAGATATATTATTCACTTAATCATCATATTCATCACGTCAGTATGCATGTACATTTACTTCTTTTTTTTATTAGCAGTTGCGTTTCAGCTCTTGATTGCCAATAATAATAAATTACATTAAAACAAAACAAAATCCGACGAAAAAAAAAAATCCGGACGGTAGATTTATACACGTAGGGTCACTGAACCAAAAATACACCTGGGTCTTCAAGAATGGCCTATAATAACATGATCCAGAAAGAATTGGGCTGATATCATGCGTATCCTCAGAATAGCAAGCATTTGAATATTTCCCCATTGACTTATAATGGGGAGGTCATGAAATTGACCCGACCTTAGGTCACCGATGTACAAAATCCGAGATGAACGATTTGTAGGTACTATTACCCTTATGAAATCCTGTAAGTACGAAATCGATCGGCCAAGAACTGTGGCTGTGGTACGATCTCATACTTTTTTGGAGGTGGGGTCACGTGACCTGGCCTGGTCTTAACAGCTGTGCCAAAAACGGCGGCGCTGTGCGCAGCCGTTTTTTTTTGCTATCCTCGAAAAACCTTAGGAGGGGGGGGGGGGGGGGGGGGGGTCTAAACGCCCCACCCCCGGCACGGCGCGGGAAATCTGGATAGTAGATTCCACTGGGGGCGGGGCCGGGGTACTAGTGCATTTTCAATGGAGGTCCACTGTCAGGACAGTGGATTTCACTGTCCTGGGACCCCACCCCTTTAACTCGAAAACAAAAAGGGCTAGAAAGACGCGGCACAAAAACCGTTCAAAAGCTCTCGACAAGCACATTCGAAGGTACTTTAGATGTTTTCCTCAAGTCAATATTGAGGTCACCAGAGGTCATCAAAGGTCAGGTTTTCAAGTTTTAGGACTTCGCTCCAGAAACCCCCAGATATCACAGGAACTATGATAGCTAGGACCAAACGGAAACAAGCAATGGAAAGCCCTTTAAAAAATGTTATCGCTTAAGTGTCCTCGAATTTGAGCTCAGGTCAATAGTTGAGGCAACATAGCTCATCAAATGTCAAAAAGGCTATTAAAAAAACGTTTACCACGAATAGCTTTTTACCTAATAAAGACAAGGCAATAATTTTGACGCCATCATGCTTGTCTCGTCAAAACGCTTTGCCTCATATTAGTGTTGACCAGGTCAGATTAACTTACAAATGTGACCTCAGGTCAAGGTCAAGTGGTGGTAACCCAAGTAGGTCATGATGTATATGGGAAGACATACCGCTACGAGATCAACACATTGGTGTCGGTTTCACTTATCATTATGTCGAGAGTTATTAACATAAAACTGTTGGTGACCTCGGATGACCTCGGCTGACCCTGTAGGAGTAACTGAACATAAATGGCACCTAGGTCATCAAGAATGTTATATAATAACATGATCCAGAAGGAATTAGACTGCTATCGCATCTCCTTAGAAAAGGAAGCAATGCAATATTTCCCCTTAGACTTATAATGGGGAAGTCACGAAATTAAACCAACCTTAGGTCGCTGATATTAAAAATCTAAGATAAACGAATTGTAGATATATGTGATCTTATGAAATCTTGTAAGTGTAAAACCGATTATCCCAAAACTGTGACTGGTACGACCACAAGTTTTTTTGGGGGGAATGTGGGGTCACGTGACCTGGTCTGGTGACCTGACCTAAGATGACCCGAGGATTTTGTTTTTACATAATTTGGACAATTGATGTACAAACAGCTGTGCCAAAAATGGCGGCGCTGTGCGTCGCCGTGTTTCCGCTTTCCGCGAAAAACCTGAGGGGGTGTCTAACCCCCGGCACGGCGCTGGTTAAAATATAGGGATGATGTGAGCATGCAGCCAGGTGTTAGGGTATTCATGTTAAGTAAAAAATGACCCCAGCTGTGCTGGGGTCATTTTTGTATGTCCACTTTTGGTCGGGGCCACTGAAAGCACCCCTGCCACCCTTGTCTATCATTTCGGCGCGCTAATCTACCATATCGGCGCGGGCTTCGATATGGTTGTGGTATAAGTAGACCGCGTCGACTGGATCACCACAACAAACACGTAAGTTCAGTTAGAACAGTGGTTCTGAAAGAGCGGTTAACTCCTGTGCTCCTGACCGAATGGGCTTTGCGCTGGCTACGTCGCCACAGATGGCGACCAGCCAGCGCCGGACCTGGAACGGGTTGACATTCCTAAATGGAATGCCATCCGCTCGCCACATAAGGAGGCAAGCGGGCCCGTCCGGGGGGGGGGGGGCGTGCTCCGGGTCGGACCCTGGGAGGCCCCTGAGGGGAGCGGGGAGTGGATCCGACCGGGGAGGTGCGACGTCGCGCACCGGGGGGGGGGGGACCCCAGAGGGGGGTCGGGCGGGTCGGGGGGACGGAGGGGCGGGGGGTCGCCATGACCGGAGGAGGGAGGGGAAAGTTAAAACAGGAACCTAAGTTTTACGTAAATTTGCCACCCACGACAGAACGTGTTGGCAACTGCAACTGCAAGCTAACTCAAAGACTGGAGGGGAACTAGACCGTGGAGGAGGCCTATTGCCAATCTAATGATTCTGCCTACTTAAAAATATCTAAGAGGCTACCTATCTAAGGGTCTAACGACCCTGCCACATGCACGTGGACAGGGTCCCGCACCCGGAAGCGGTAGAGGGCTGGCGAAGGCTGGCTGGAAGGCGTCCGAAGGTCCGATGTCGATGAAAGGATGCTCATCGTTTTTTTTTTGTTTTTTTTTACCCGGACCGGCCTATAGCCATATCCCGGGTTTGGGGAAAGTACTTCTGGCAATTTGCCAGGCAAAGAGTTACGTTAGTCGGTTTATGGGAACCCGAGCAAGAAAGGGAATAGGGTAGCTATTTTACGTTAAGTGAATTGTTCACAGTAAATCTAAAGTCTATCTTACGTTAAGTGTTTCGTTCATAGTCAAAGTTAAAATAAAACACGAGACACATACATACACAATATATTTTATACACACACAGAGCAGAATACTTGTACAGTGTCAGAGTTGATGGAGCCGTGGGGTGCCGTCATTGCAACAGCGGGAGACTGTTGCCAGTCTCCCTAGCTCCGGCGCCTCGGCGAGACCTGGTTGCGGGGTGTGTTTAGCTGGGCGAAAAGTCCTGAATAATAAAAAACCCAGCGTCTATAGCAAAGGGGAAAAACCTGCGCGGTGGGCCAAAAATGCGCAAGGCAAAAAACCCCTGTTATATTTGTTTAGCTAAACGTGTTTGGTAGAGATAATCTAAGAGGGGACCTATCAATACAAGATAACTATCACCTAACAGTGTAAAAAAGATTGACAGGGTGGATACTGCACCGCAGCGCATTGGACACTGCACCGCAGCGCAGCAGCCACCGCACCGCGGCGCAGCATCGGCGTGTGATCTGGTTTGGCAGGGAATCATGCCGCCGCCAACGCAAAATCGCACATCAGCCATCGGCGTCCCATCGCAGAAATCCCCCGCCAAATCAGCCACGTCACGAAGAGCCACGGCCAGAAACCCTCGCCGCGGGGCCGAGATCCAGCAGGGGGCCCCCGCAACAAGACACCGGCAGCCAACGCGCAACCCCACGTCGGCAGCAACATGATTTAACATACTGCACCGCAGCGCAGCGGACACCACACCGCAGCGCAGTGGAGTGAGCACCGCACCGCAGCGCAGCGGCCACCGCACCGCAGCGCAGCATCGGCATATGTTATCAGGGGCGGGTGTTCAACTACTCGGCTTTGGCAAGAGCGGAGTAGAGGGGAGAGGAGGGTTGGGAGGAGCATTACGTTAAGCAATGAACAACGAATTCCAATGGAACCTTTCGTTGCGCGACTGATTTGGCAGGGAATCATGCCGCCGCCAACGCAAGACCGCACATCTACCATCGGCGTCCCATCGCAGAAATCCCCCGCCAAATCAGCCACGCAACGAATTTCGCCGCGCGGCCGAGATCCAGCAGGGGGCCCCCGTAACAAGACACCGGCAGCCAACACGCAACCCCACGTCGGCAGCAACGTGATTTTAACATAATTTAACATGCTGCACCGCAGCGCAGCGGACACTGCACCGCAGCGCAGCAGCCACCGCACCACGGCGCAGCATCGGCGTGTGATCTGGTTTGCCAGAGAATCATGCCGCCGCCAACGCAAAATCGCACATCAGCCATCGGCGTCCCATCGCAGAAATCCCCCGCCAAGTCAGCCACGTCACGAACAGCGCCGGCCATTCGCCGCGCGGCCGAGATCCAGCAGGGGGCCCCCGCAACAAGACACCGGCAGCCAACCCGCAACTCCCGCGTCAGCAGTAACTTGATTTAACAGTTAGTCAGGAAGTTATTTCTGACTGGTTTGGCAGGGAATCATGCCGCCGCCAACGCAAAACCGCACATCAACCATCGGCGTCCCATCGCAGAAATCCCCCGCCAAATCAGCTGCGCAACGAACAGCCAAGCCATAACCATTCGCCGCGCTACCAATCCAGCAGGGGGCCCCCGCAACAAGACACCGGCAGCCAACGCGCAACCCCACGTCGGCAGCAACCTGATTTAGCGACCAATTTGACAGGGAATCATGCCGCCGCCAACGCAAAACCATCGGCGTCGGCGCATCGGCGTCCCATCTCAGAAATCCCCCGCCAAATCAGCCACGTCACGAACAGCGCCGGCCATTCGCCGCGCGGCCGAGATCCAGCAGGGGGCCCCCGAAACAAGACACCGGCAGCCAACAGGCAACTCCCACGTCAGCAGCAGCACAATTTAGCGGTTAGTCAAAAACAACTGAATGAAGTATTTGTTGGAGGTGATTTATTGTTTCTTGTTGAACCGTCTCAAATTGCGGCGGTAGCGGTTACTTTCAGAGGGGCTAGGGGGGGGGGGGGCTACGAGGGAGCTGGGAAGGAGGGTGGGGGAGGGGAGGGATGGCAGGGAGAGGGTGAGGGACTGACTGTCTTCAGAGAGAGGAGGAGGGTGGGAGTTTGGGAGTTGGCGGGTGACGGCTCTGATCATAGAGGCGTCAGAGTCCTCAGAGGACTCAGAGGACTCGAGCGGGGACTCCGCCAGAGATTCGGCGGGGGTGGGAGTGGGTGCCGCTGGGGCACTGCCAGAGTCCAGAAGGGACTCGGCGATGCTAGAGTCCAGAAGGGACAGAAGGGACTCGGTCTGCTCTGCCGTCGGTGGGGGTGTGCACTGCCGCCGCTGTGACGGGGCAGGCGGTGGCACCGGTGGGGTGGACCCACTTGAGGTCCGACGGGGGGGGGGGGGGGGCGCGGGTGGGGTTCGGTGGGATGGGGGCAGCGGGGGCCAGACGCTGGGGGCCAGCGCTGGGATGGGAGGTGGGGTGGGGGGGGGGGACCGCCTTGCGGGCCCGGGTCTGCTCGGCGGCTATCGCTCGGGCAGGGCAGTCACGGGACCATGCGGGGTGGGCGGCCCCGCACGACACGCAGCGAGTGGCTGCGGTGTCGCCACCGACACATTGGGCT
The DNA here is from genome assembly GCA_036785665.1 of Chirona hameri. Classification (NCBI taxonomy): domain Eukaryota; kingdom Metazoa; phylum Arthropoda; class Thecostraca; order Balanomorpha; family Balanidae; genus Chirona; species Chirona hameri. The sequence continues at coordinate 30,192 of JAXIVJ010006622.1, forward strand.
GTGTCGTGCGTCTCGGCGCACTTCCCGCAGATGGACTGGCGGGCGTGGCACTGACGCTGGTGGTGGCCAAACCGCCAGCAGGCTCTGCACTGCAGTGGCCCTTGGGTCCACTCCTTGACTGTGACTACTATGTAGCCACAGTAGATGCGTTCCGGGAGCTGTAAGCCCCGGAAACGCAGCCGGACCATGGGGTTGGGGCCTGGTCGCTTAGACCGCATCCGGACCACTTTTGTCACCCCCTGAGTCACTAGCTCCTGGAGGAGCACGGTCCCAGTCAGATTGCTGACTTCGGGGCACAGGATGAATCCCTGGCAGGAATTCATGTGGTCGGGGGCCGTCACCTCACAAGCCTTGTCCATGAAAGACGGAATGGCTAGGAGGGTGGCAGTCTGCTGGCCAGACAGGGTCTGAACCAGCAGAGCGCCGGAACGGATGGAGCGCGCGCTGGCCACCTTTCCGCAGAGGGCGACCAGTTGGCGGCGCACCGCGAACGGGTTGGAGTGCCTCATGGTCACTCCGTCCTTCCTCTGAATGAGGAGGAGAGCAGGCCCGTCGGGTGGCGAGGTGTTGGGGGGGAGCCAAGCACCGGGTCGGTCCAGGCGAGGCTCCTGAGGGGAGCCGGGGGGTCCAGGAGGACCGTCCGGGGGGGGGGCAGACCCCTGAAGGGGGTCGGGTGGCTTCTGAAGGAAGCCGGGGGGTGGCCGCGCGCCGGGACGGGAGGGGAGAGACTCCTGAAGGGGGCCGGGCGGGGGGGTCGCCATGAGGGGACGGAGGGGCGGGGAAGTCGCCATGAGGGGACGGAGGGGCGGGGAGGTCGCCATGACCGGAGGAGGGAGGGGAAAGTTTAATGAATAACCTAAGTTACGTTAATGTGGCACACACGGCAGAACGTGTTGCCAGCTGCAATTAATCTAAAGAATGAAGCGGGTTCTCTACCTTGCAAATTGTGGAAATTACGTTACCTACTTAAAAATATCTAAAGGCTACCTATCTAAGGGTCTAACGACCCTGCCACAAGCACGTGGACAGGGTCCCGCACCCGGAAGCGGTGGAGAGCTGGAGAAGGCTGGCTAGAAGGCGTCCGTAGGTCCGATGTCGATGAAAGGATGGATCGCCTTTTTTTCTTTTTCTTTTTCTCCCGGAACGGCCTAAAACCATTTTCCGGGGAGGGGCAATGACCTCTGGCAATTTGCCAGGCAGAAAACTACGTTAACCGGTTTATGTGACCCGGAGCAAACTAGGGACTAGGGCAGCTATTTTACGTTAAGTGAATTGTTCACAGTAAATCTAAAGTCTATCTTACGTTAAGTATTTCGTTCAAAGTCAAAGTTAAAATAAAACACAAGACACATACATACACAATATATTTCATACACACACAGAGCAGAACACTTGTACAGTGTCAGAGTTGATGGAGCCGTGGGGTGCCGTCATTGCAACAGCGGGAGACTGTTGCCAGTCTCCCTAGCTCCGGCGCCTCGGCGAGACCTGGTTGTGGGGTGTGTTTAGCTGGGGGAAAAGTCCTGAATAATAAAAAAACCAGCGTCTAGAGCAAAGGGGAAAAACCTGCGTGGTGGGCCAAAAAAGCGCAAGGCAAAAAACCCCTGTTATATTTGTTTAGCTAAACGTGTTTGGTAGAGATAATCTAAGAGGGGACCTATCAATACAAGATAACTATCACCTAACAGTGTAAAAAAGTTTGACAGGGTGGATACTGCACCGCAGCGCAGTGGACACTGCACCGCAGCGCAGCAGCCACCGCACCGCGGCGCAGCATCGGCGTGTGAGCTGGTTTGGCAGGGAATCATGCCGCCGCCAACGCAAAATCGCACATCAGCCATCGGCGTCCCATCGCAGAAATCCCCCGCCAAATCAGCCACGCCACGAAGAGCCACGGCCAGAAACCCTCGCCGCGGGGCCGAGATCCAGCAGGGAGCCCCCGCAACAAGACACCGGCAGCCAACGCGCAACCCCACGTCGGCAGCAACATGATTTAACATACTGCACCGCAGCGCAGCGGACACCACACCGCAGCGCAGTGGAGTGAGCACCGCACCGCACCGCAGCGCAGCATCGGCATCTGTTATCAGGGGCGGGTGTTCAAGTACTCGGCTTTGGCAAGAGCGGAGCAGAGGGGAGAGGAGGGTTGGGAGGAGCATTACGTTAAGAAATGAAGAACGAATTCCAATGGAACCTTTCGTTGCGCGACTGACGCGACTGATTTGGCAGGGAATCGTGCCGCAGCCAACGCAAGACCGCACGTCTACCATCGGCGTCCCATCGCAGAAATCCCCCGCCAAATCAGCCACGCAACGAATTTCGCCGCGCGGCCGAGATCCAGCAGGGGGCCCCCGTAACAAGACACCGGCAGCCAACACGCAACCCCACGTCGGCAGCAACGTGATTTTAACATAATTTAACATGCTGCACCGCAGCGCAGCGGACACTGCACCGCAGCGCAGCAGCCACCGCACCGCGGCGCAGCATCGGAGTGTGATCTGGTTTGGCAGGGAATCATGCCGCCGCCAACGCAAAATCGCACATCAGCCACCGGCGTCCCATCGCAGAAATCCCCCGCCAAATCAGCCACGCAACGAAGAACCCTTCGCCGCGCGGCCGAGATCCAGCAGGGGGCCCCCGCAACAAGACACCGGCAGCCAACACACAACTCCCGCATCAGCAGTAACTTGATTTAACAGTTAGTCAGGAAGTTATTTCTGACTGGTTTGGCAGGGAATCATGTCGCCGCCAACGCAAAACCACACATCAACCATCGGCGTCCCATCGCAGAAATCCCCCGCCAAATCAGCCACGCAACGAACAGCCAAGCCATAACCATTCGCCGCGCTACCAATCCAGCAGGGGGCCCCCGCGACAAGACACCGGCAGCCAACACACAACTCCCACGTCAGCAGCAGCACGATTTAACAGTTAGTCAGAAATAACTTAATGAAGTATTTGTTGGAGGTGATTTATTGTTTCTTGTTGTACCGTCTCAAATTGGGGCGGTAGCGGTTACTTTCAGGGGGGCTGGGGGGGAGGGGCTACGAGGGAGCTGGGAAGGAGGGTGGGGGGAGGGGAGGGATGGCGGGGAGAGGCGGGCGGGCGGGGAGCTGGGGCGGGCGGGCGGGGAGCTGGGGCGGGAGGGCGGGGACTGGGCGGGGACTGGGCGGGGTTGCGGGCGACTTTCCGGGAGACGGCTCTCATGAGAGAGTCGTCCGAGGGGAGGTCCTCCGAGAATCGGCTCTCCGCTGGTGCTGGGGAGGCCGGGGAGGCGGGGCCTGAGTCGGTGTTCGACTCGGCTGGTTGGGCTGGGGAGCGCGGTGCCGGTGGATCAGCGGCAACGGCGCCTTCGAGGTCCGACAGAGATGCCTCGGGGAGCTGGGGTGGTGGTCGGGGGGTCTGTCGGTTGGGGGGTCTGGCGGGAGGCCGGTGGGGTGGGGGAGGTTCCGGGAGGTGGGAGGGGCGGCCAAGCGCCGGGGGCGAGACCTGGGCTGAGAGAGGTGGAGGGCGGGGCGTCCGGTGGGCGCCGACTGTCGCCGCGCTTCAAGCGCTCTGTCTCGCGAGCGAGACCCCAGGCCAAACACCGGCGGTCCCAGGCCGGGTGGGCCTGGTCGCACGAGGCGCAGCGTGCTGCGCGCGTGCACCCTTCGGTGCCGTGCTCGCCAGCGCACCGACCACAGGTGGCGGTGCGCACCCGGCAGGTCCACTTGTGGTGGCCGTAGTGCCAGCACTGCTGACACTGCCGGGGGGGGGGGGGGGGGGGCGGGATCCACTCCCTGACGGGGGCAGCCACGTACCCACAGTGGATGTGGGTCGGCAGCTCCTTGCCTCGGAAGCGGAGCCGAATCAGCGGGTTGGGCTGATCGGGTCGCCGCTTCGATGGCGACAGGCGAGTCACCTCGCACACCCCTTGGTGTGCGAGTTCCCGGAGGAGATCGTCCTCCGAGAGCTCGGCCACGTCTGGGCACCATGCCAGACCCTCCACGGAGTTGAGGTGCGCCGGGGCCTCCACGGCGACCCTCACTCCGATGAAGGTGGTCCGTCCCATGACACTGACGTTCTGTTGGGACGTCAGTGTCTCGATCAGGAGTGCTCCTGATCGAATGGGTTTGGCGCTGGCTACGTCGCCACAGATGGCGACCAGCCAGCGCCGGACCTGGAACGGGTTGACATTCCTAAATGGAATGCCATCCGCTCGCCACATAAGGAGGCAAGCGGGCCCGTCCGGGGGGGGGGGGGGGGGGGGGGGTCTGGGGGGAGCCGTGCTCCGGGTCGGACCCTGGGAGGCCCCTGAGGGGAGCGGGGAGTGGATCCGACCGGGGAGGTGCGACGTCGCGCACCGGGGGGGACCCCAGAGGGGGGTCGGGGGGTCGGGGGGACGGAGGGGCGGAGGGGCGGGGGGGTGGGTCGGGGGGACGGAGGGGCGGGGGGGGGGGGGTGGGTCGGGGGGATGGGAGTCCGGCAACGGCCGGGCCCCTGGACGGGGCGGGCGGGGCCCCTGAGGGGGGCTGGGAGGGGGACTGAGCGGCGGGCGGGGCGGGCGGGGGCGGGGGCCCCAGTCCAACGGGGTGGTGGCTCGGACGGGTCGGGGTAATAGCCGGGCACTGCGGGGCCCCAGTCCCACGGGTTGATGGGCGGGAGGGGCAGGGGGCTGGGAGGGGGACCGTCCAGGGGGGCACGCGGACGCGCGCCAGGGAACCCCGGAGGGGGGTCGGGGAGGCGGCAGGGCGGGGGGGTCGCCATGACCGGAGAAGGGAGGGGAAAGTTCAATGAATAACCTAAGTTACGTTAACGTGGCACACACGGCAGAACGTGTTGCCAGCTGCAATTAATCTAAAGAATGAAGCGGGTTCTCTACCTTGCAAATTGTGGAAATTACGTTACCTACTTAAAAATATCTAAGGGCTACCTATCTAAGGGTCTAACGACCCTGCCACAAGCACGTGGACAGGGTCCCGCACCCGGAAGCGGTGGAGGGCTGGTGAAGGCTGGCTAGAAGTCGTCCGTGGTCCGATGTCGTTGAGATCGATGGATCGCCTTTTCTAGTTCCTTACGTGCTGGATGGTCACCAGCTTGAGCGATGTGTGCGCATGCGTGACCTTGGCATCATTTTAGATGCTAAGCTCACATTTGCAGACCACGTAGACGCTACCGTCTCCAAGGCTAACCGAATGCTAGGACTGCTCATGAGGAGCATGCAGATGTCCGTTCGCGCACACAGAACGCGATTTGACCATACCGCAGCCCTTGCCGCTTACAAGGCACACGTGAGGTCGATAATGGAATACGGCAGCGTATTTTGGTCCGGCGCTGCAGTCACCCATCTACGTAGACTCGAACGCCTACAACACCGATTCCTGATGTGGCTGGGATCAAAGACGCAACCAACGTGCCCACCACTCGACTACAAGTCACTGCTTATACGATTCGGTTGCGCATCTGTCAGGTCGCGTTTTACTCATGTTTATGTGTTTATCTTATGTTTATGTGTTCAGTGTTTGGTGGCCGCCTGGACTGCGCCGAACTTGTGGGAATGTTCCCATCATCGGCACCAGGCCGACGCACGCGGCGCCCTGAGCTCTTCCACGTACCTCGTAGAAGTGGGAGAGTGGACTGCGTGAAGAGGGGCTTGCTGGTTCACCTACCACAACTGTTTAACTCCCTCACAGGCAGCAGCCCTCAGACTGTTTTATTTCTTCCGTCGCGCTCTCTTCGTTCAGATATCCTGAAGTTCGCTGATGATCAGGGCACTTACTCAGGCTAGAGGTTGCTACTGCGAGCCACATCTCCGTATGTGATTAGTCATGGCTTTAATTTATATATCCTTTTTACTTTTAGGTCTTTTGCCTCCACCAGCGCTTCATTAAATTTAATTTTTACTTTTACCAGCGCTTTTAATGGCTACTTTATGCTGTTGTTTTTACGGTACAGTGTGGTATTGTGTTTTTGCTTTTTGTACTGTGCGGGCCTGTGTTTCGTGTGGACTCGCGTTATCTGTGAATGTTTTAATGTATCCTATTCTGACTGCAACCGTAACTGGGCTCTGTGCCTGTGGTTGTTTTGCTGCAATACAAATACAAATACAAATACAAATACTCTGCGTGGTGGTTTTCCATCGCTCTTTTCCAAAACTCTTTTCGTGGCACTTTATAAACTATATAGCATCCGGAGTAAGCAACTCAGAAGATACTTATCTAAGTATGATTTTGCAATGTTGGCGATTGAAAACATCATCTGTAGTTTTTCACCTCTGAAATTAAAGAAGTTCCGAGTTGCTACAGAACACCTAGGTTGCACTACTCTCATAAGTAAAATCGGGCGTTATGGAAGTACGCAATGTGTTTAAAAAAAGAAGAAGAGAAAACCTTCATACGATTGGTACTTCAACTATTACTTCTGGTAGTAAAAGTGGGGTAGTCTAACTCCGAATTTTATACTAGAACTCTTTTTCAGAAGTAGAACCCCTTTTCAGAGAGAACGTCCGCCATTGCGATGAACATCTCAGACGCCATTTTTGTAGGTATTGACACGAGAAAGGCAAGAACAAGGGTACGGGGCTTGAGGAGGTGCTGGTCCGGGCGTAAGGCGCCAACAAATCTGGTGAGTTGCCTTTATAATCAGTGTTAGGAATGTCTCATCATTGTCTGTGTAGCGTAATTAATGGTGTTTTACGTTATCAGCTTGATATTAATTTAAATTATAGAGATATCAAGTCATGGAAGACAATGGTGATTGGTAGCATAACCTGAACCCATCTTTGTGCCATAACTGTTGTCAGGCACGTAGTCAGGATTTTTCTCGGGTGTGTGTGTGTGTGTGTGGGGGGGGGGGGGGTGTACGCAGGGGCGGATCCAGGGGGAGGCCGCAGCGGTCGCGGCCCCCCCTGCCAGAAGGGCGCCCCACGGGCTGTCTGTCGCCGGGCGCCGCCAGACGCCCGGCGATGGACAGCCCGTGAGCACGCAGCATCCCTATGAACCGCTTGGACGCCCTTTTGGGCGCCCTGTTGAAAGTAACTTACCGAGTATCAGGTCATACAGGTCATGACCTAGTCCTTTTGACCCGAGGCGCCCTTCCGGCCAGTGACGGTGCCCTTACGGCCAGTGACGGCGCCCTTTCGGCCATTGACTGCGCCCTTTCGGCCATTGACGGCGCCCTTTCGCCCATTGACGGCGCCCTTCCGGCCATTGACGGCGCCCTTTCGGTCAGTGACGGCGCCCTTTCTTTGGAAGGCGCCCCTAGATTTTTGGAAGGTGCCCCTAAATTGGCCTGCAGCCACCCCTCCTAAAATATCCTGAATCCGCCCTTGGGTGTACGTCGGTGGTAGAAACAAATTTCCCTCCACAGACATATATGTTGTTGACCGGGGGGGGGGGGGGGGGGGGGGGGGTAGGTTCGGGTCGTCAGAGAATCTCATTCTATCGAGTGTACAATGTTTATGCGGTTTACGTAAACTGCCCCCAGGGCACGATTCTGTACCATGGCGTCACTGACAGTTGACGCCCATTGAACAGCGATATTTACGTAATACTAATACTAAAGGCCAGGACTAAATTTAAATAACAATGAGTTTAACATCTGAAATACTCTTTGATTAAAAAAAATAATATGACAATGTGTGTGTGTCGACTCTGCACACGCGCAGCAATGAGGTTGGGGACAGCTATTAGGTTTTTGTGCATAAAAGATGCAGCGTATTTGTCTCGATTTTTCGGTAAACTTCTCAATCACAACTTAAATCACCTTCCGTCCTAAATCGACCAGTTAACGTTTCGTATTTATTTATTAATATTCTTAATTTTGTTTGTGACGTCACAACCTAGTGAATTGTGGCGGGACTTGCGGTGTTTGGACATCCCCCCTCAGGTTTTTCGAGAATAGCGGAAAAACAGCGGCGCGCAGCGCCGCGGTTTTTGGTACAGCTGTTTGGGAATCAATTGCCCACATTATGTAAAAAAATCCTCGGGTCATCTCAGGTCAGGTCACCAGACCAGGTCACGTGACACCCACTTCAAAACAAAACTTGTGGTCGTACCACAGTCACAGTTTTTGGATGATCGGTTTTACACTTACAGAATTTCATAAGCTCATATATATCCACAATTCCTGTATCTTGGATTTTATGTTTCAGCGACCTAAGGTCGGGTCAATTCCGTGACTCCCCCATTATAAGTCAATGGGGAAATATTCAAATGCTTCCTATTCCAAAGATACGCAAGATAGAAGTCTAATTCCTTCGGGATCATGCTATTTTAAGCCATTCTCGATGATCTAGGTTCTAATTTTGTTCAGTTACCCCTACGGGGTCTGCCGAGGTCATCCGAGGTCACCAACAGTTTTTGTGTCAATAACTTTTGACAGAATGATGATAGAGAAGTGAAACCGACACCAGTGAGTTTGTATCGTCGAGGCACGTCTTCCTATATGCAGCATGACCCACTTGGGTCACCACTTGACCTTGACCTGAAGTCAAATTTTTAAGTTGACCTAACCTAGTCGACACTAATATTGTTCGAAGTGTCTTGAAGAGACAAACACGATGGCGTCAATATTCTTGCCTTATCTTTATTAGGTAAAAAGCTATTTGTGAAAACTGTTTTGCTAAAAATAACCTTTTTGACATTTGATTAGGTCTGGAGCCTAAACTATTGACCTGAGCTAGAATCTGAGGACACCAGATGGAATTGCATTTTTTAAAGAGCTTTCGATTGCTTTTTCCGTTTGTTCCTATCTATCATAGTCCCAAGATATTTGGAGATGTTCGAAACGAAAACCTAAACTGGAAAATCTGACCTTTGATGACCTCTGGTGACCTTAATATTGACTTGATTAAAAAATACACTAAGTAACTTCGAATGTTCTTGTTGAGAGCATTTGAACGCGCCCTTCTGCGTCTTTCTAGCCTTTTTAGTTTTCGAGTTAGAGGGGGGAAGTTTTGTCACCGCCGCGCAGAAAATGCCGCTGATTTTAGCTCAGTTGTGACGTCACAACTACAAGGACCTGAGCTTAATTGTTTTAGTTTTTTATCATTTCTGAGTTCATTTCACATTTTTTATTAATTTTTGCTTAAATTTACACCATTAAAAATTATCCTTGTTTTTATGAGCCCAACATATTTAGCACGTTACAAAATATAGGACCCAACCCCATTGCCAAATGCGCCATGCTCGTCGAATAAACATGTTTACGATCCATGTTGACGGTCGCGCCCGTCAACCACATAAACGGTTTACGTAAACCGCGTGACGGCAGGTGGCTGGTGTGACCATGCTGATTGGTCAGTCAACACTTAAACATGTTTATGGTTTACGTAAACTTCATAAACATGCCCCTTGAACAGGGCTCAGGATGTTCGTGACATGACATAGGATGGTCATGTTTTTATTTTGGATTTTGACTTAAATATTCGTTATCTTCATTGTTGGTGGTATTCTTTTGATGGCAAGTGGCATGGCAAAAGGGGTTTATTTGGGTGTGGCTTTCCACTCATACCTACTCACGAAATTAAAGACACTTCTGGGTGGGCATCATCTGGAGAATGTTAGATAATTTTCAGAGATCATTAAAAGTTTTCCATGATCATATTCAGGAACTGGAAAATAGAAAATTAGCCATCACCAATTTGTATTGCAGCAGAAAATGTCCAGAGCATGGGCACTTGGATTTTATCCCATCGTCGTGACGTCATCCGGTCGCCACCAATATCAGGATTCAAGGGGGGTGGCAGGGTTTAAGCGACCCACAAACCGTCTTAAATAGGGGAAATTTGACACATTTTTTAATGTAGAAGGAAATACAAGCAACTTACTGAGTCAAGTTTGTTTTAAACTCTCTAATAAGGTAAAAAGAAGCGAAATCTTATGCGTTTTCCTTTGTTTGCCCCCCCCCCCCCCAAACCGGCTGCAGCCCTCGTTCTGGATCCACCAGTGGTTGCCACTCTGTTGTCTTGTCTGCTCTTTCTAAATTGAGTTGTTGCACAACATGCTAGCTCAAGGTTATTCCTGTTGCTTTTATGAACCAGCTAAATGCAGGTCCCAACCCAACTCTTCTCTGAATTGAGATTAATGTGTGGTGTACAATGCATGCCAATTGATAATTTGAAAGAATGAAATGTGTTTGGTATCTGGATAGTTATCCAGATACCAAACACTCGATAGACGGGAAATTTTCCAATGAAAAAAAAATAAGGCTATTTTTTTCAGATCTCAAACATGCAAAGGGAGAATTTTCCCAGATAATTTTCGAAGGGAATTTCCACAAATAAGTAAGCCCAGTCTGCAGCACTTAACAGGTTTCCACGAGATCTTGTCGGGGCAGGGTCAACACAAAAGTGGGGCAAATTTGGGGCAGCATTTGAAATTCCGGGGCAGCGTTAGAAATTTGGGGGCGGCTGCTGAGAATTTGGCACAGGAGTGAGATCATTGGGGCAGCTCACATCAGTCCGGGGCAGGTTAAGGGTTTGGGGACGAACCCAAGGAAACTATCAAAGAATAAACAACACATTGAATTGCGTTTACATAGGCAATTTTACCGAGATATAACTCGAATGATTCCCACTTCATAATTTAGAGCCACATTAGTTTGAAATATTTTGTATTATGAGGTTATGGTTTAACATAGTTAAATCTCAAAAACAAGGACGAAGTTTCCCGATGTAAACGCGTTTAATGTTAGCAAGCCAGCAGAAACGCTTATGATTGTATTCAGTTAAACAAAATAACAGAATTCTGGGGTTCAATCTTGAACCAGTGACGTAATACCGGGAAGAATAATTCGTGTATGCGCACTGTTACCCGGCAGCCGGTGCAAGCTTACAGATTTCGGAATAATATATAAAATAAATATGAATATTCTAACGTTGCATGGACAGTAGAAACCTTTTTGGTGGGCCCTGCATGCAGCTCTTGTCCTTGCGTTTCAGAATGCTATCAGAACGCAAATCAAAGACAAGTTCAAGAACAACAGGAAGCCGTCCAACGCCTGCAGAAAGAGAAAACGGAGGAGAAAGTCGCTCCAACACCCAAGAAGAGGAAAGTGGTGGGCCTGCCTCATTACGCTCCTGAACCTGTGCGAAAGGAGGAGGAGCTCCAGATCATAGTTCGTCACGGGCTGGGCCGGCCCTATGGGCCATGGGCCGGGCCTGGGCTGGGCCTGGGATGGGCCTCAACTTTAAGAAAATAATCGGGCTCTGGACGGGCCTGGGCTGAGAATGTTGAAGCTCAGGTCAGAGCTGAAAAATATTTCAACCAGCAGTTCACTTCCACAGCAACACACTGTTGCTGTGGCTGTGACTTTTTGTTTGTTTTTGGTTAGCATAGTTGGTTAATTGTTTCACATTTATAGTATACAAATAAACATGCTAGGATAGTGATTGCAAATTTTGTGAAAATATTTATATGTTTAATCTGAACGGGCCGGACAGGGCCTGGGCCTCAATATTATAAATTTGACCAGGCCTAGTCCGGGCCTGGGCTTGGTGTTCATGGGCCTGGGCTGGGCTGGGCTGGGGGTTGGTGGGCCCGTGACGAACACTGCTCCAGATGCTAGCGTTGGCCAACGAGATGAAACAAGATGGCTTCCTGGGAGTCGCCGAAAACATGGATGTCACGTTCGCCTTCAGGCGTACACTCGTCCTATCGAAACGAAGCACAAAAGAGATCGTGGATATGTTGCCACGGCTGGTGGAGAATGCTCAGGTTAGTATACGTTTCACGCGTAAAAAGAAACGTAACCAAGTTTGTTTTTCATTACTGCGCCAACGTACCTGCTTCTAACTTAGGGTAGCAATCGAATAAGTGAAAATCTCGTGATGCCCTGTATGCGCGTCATACAACTGTTGACTCCGCCTTTTCGCTTAGCTTCAATGTAAACAAGATCGCCACATTTTTCTGATTGCACACGTGTTTGTTGCACTAATTCCATCCTATTAGATGTTCGATATCCAAAAGTACTGCATACTGCAAAATACTGCAAAAAGTATATATTATGTCATTTTCTACAGTTCTGGGCGGAGCTTGCCAGAATGGCGGGCAAAGGGAGCGATGGCGGCCAAGCCTTCAAAGACGACGTCCTGGCGACGGTGGACAACCATGTCGCAGAACTCCAGAGCAAGCTGCATGCCTCGTCTAAAGGTAAGTGACTTATACATCTTAATGGGCCCGGGAGTGTATATGTAGTTGTGGTTGGCTGCTGTCTATTATTATTTAGCTGTAATTGGCCGCTGCCGCTGTCTGTTATTCGGCCGCATATACTATTCCAATAAGTTTTGGACTTAAGTCAAAAACACATAAAACATTCGCCCTGGTGGCGAGTCATTTCCACTCCCCTAAGTTTTTTCTCTCGGCAATAGTGTAAAAAGTCGATAAATTTGATATAGCTATAAGGGCATCAATTGCCCAAACTTAGTGAAAATTTTGACCCCAGGCATAAGTGGAGAATTAGGGGTTTTGGGTGTGCTCGAGCACCCCCTGAGACCAAAAGTTCACCCCTCACTGTCAAAGCACCCCTCAGATTCAAAAGCACGCTCTAACTAGAAGATCACTCCAAAAACTTGAAAACTCATTTTGAGCGCTGCTGGACAACTTTGCACATGTGTTTTCACCTCTACACATACATCACACGTCACAGCCCTGGCTTTCTGAGCTTTCAGGCATATTCCTAGGTACCTACACTGATATAAATTGGGGTGACGTTTAATGCACCCTGAAAACGCTGCTTTTTATGTGGATATTTGCATACACTTGCATTATAAACTATGATAATGTTATCAAATATCTATTCTTAGAATTTGTAGTGCTTGAAGGGTGTATTATACGTAACCTGGGTAAATGGGTGAATAAAAACAAATACATTCCTGCAATGTACCTATTTGGAACAGAATCTGCGCATTAGGTATCAAGCTACGTCCAAGTCATGTTCAGAAAGCGCTCGCTCGTCCTTCCGTGGAAAAATCTGAATATGAGCGGCCCAACCCGGCCCAACCCGTGGCGACGCTTTTGAGAAGCTCATATCTCTGCAACCGCTCGTCCGATTGACAAGCAGACTTCTTTGCTGAGCAGCCCCATCTAACCTACCCTGTTTGAGACCGGCGCCGACTCATGTGGATGAGGGTGACTTATACCACTGCGCGTAGCGCGTGCCGCGTGAGGGGTGTTGAAAAGTGTTTTCTCGCAAAACTTCGCAACGGCTTGGCGGATTATGTGCAAATTTGGTGTGTGGTTAGGGCCTCTCAGCCGTCAGTTTCTCACAAGTAAGGGGTGGGGTGCCTCTGCACGTGCGCACGTACACACCCCTATTCTATATCTCAGGAACGGCTGATCGGAAAAGCGTTATGGTCGGGCCGAGTCGGCCGCTTATATGTGAGAAAAATACCGTATTCGGTGAGGACTCGCGAGCGCTTCGAGCTCGCTCGTAATAAGAGACTACACTGAGAGAAAAATTGACTCTCTTAAACTCTATGAGGGGGAGTTGCCCAAATTGACTCCCCGAAACTCCGTCTGATGGGGGGAGTAACTCCATTGTCTACACCCAATAACGCTCCTTACAACACTCCCAGCTCTGATTATTCCCATGAAGAACTCCTTCTTGAACTCCCCTCTACCCTCTCTACTCCCTTCCAAAACTCTGCGTAACTCCTGTCACTACTCCACATAACTCCCCCTGCTACTCCCTTGACCCTTTCTACTCCCCTCCGAAACCCTGCATTACCCCCTGTCGCTACTCCACATAACTCCCCCTGCTACTCCCTTCTACACCCTTTTACTCCCATACAAAAGTACCCTGAACTCTATACGTCACTACCATGCTACTCCCCTTCTTACACCCCCTGAATTTGGTCTGCGCGCGCATGGTCTAAATTCATTGCACTGAATCCACATGCAGCACACTCAGACACATTTTGACCCACACAACAAAAACGTTCTTGGCAATACTCTTTATTGCAACACTGAAGGCGATTTCTTCGCAAAAAAGAAACATTGACAAACATGCGGACGACGCGGGCCTCACCGCCGCCAGAAGCCTGCGCGGTGTGTCGGTCCCACCAGAGGAGCCTGCAAAAAAAATATAATGGCTATGTTGCTATATTCATGTTGCTTTGCTCGCTGACAAGCTGCATATAAAGCTGAGATAGCATGCATAAAACCAACACACAACATACCAAATAAATAACATAAATCACAGACATGCTTACCGTTGTCAACGCCGCGGCCTCACCCGAGGAAATGGGAAGTAAAATGGCGGCCGAACGCCTCAAATACTCCCCTGCAAAAACTCTCTATTATTCTCAAAAACACTCTCGAGAACTCCGGACAGAGTTGTTGTGAGAGTTTATTGTTGGATAGTTAAGAGTTTTCAGAGGGGAGTAGGACACCGAGGGAGAGTACCTCTGAGAGAGTTATGTCAACACCATCAGAAAAATTCCCCAAAACTCTGCGCGTCGCTCAAACACCCTTTGAACACGCTCGATAACTCTGTTTACTGGAGTAATAACAATACCATGTGATAGAGTTTAAGGGTGTTTTCGGTGAGAGAGTGGTGTTATGCAGTGTAAATGACTAGAGTTTTACGGTATTCCGAGGAGGGTAGAGTTGATTTTTTCTCTCAGTGTAGAGATACAATTTGACTGAACTTTCGCCATGGGTTTCCTAACATCATACGGGTTGATATATTATCTGAATTCCTATTTAAAAACTATGCAATTCATTATCAGACATCTGTTGTTTAAATTTGATGGAGTGAAGAATAAAACAAACTCATGCTTACAGTAATGCTTCATTGAGTTTGTCAAATAGTTGGTTTAAACTGGGTCGGTTGTTGTCAATGCTAGGACCATGAGTGGATCCGGGGGGGGGGGGGGGGGGAGGGGCCATGCCCCCAAACCGCCTGAAATCGGCACCAAATTGACACATATTTGATATAGAAGAAAATCTAAGAAACTTTTACCAAGGAAAATGTGTATAAAATCAGCTATCAATGCACAAGCAAGCGAAATCTGATGAGTTTTTAGATTTGTGTGAGACTTTTGGCGATTTCCCCCCTTCAAACACCCGTTCTGGATTCGGTTAGGACCCCCTTTTTGACAGTGTAAAATTTGGTATCTTTCCCATACCCCTCGCTCCAACTTAGGCTGGACCGCCGGCGGTGGAAAAGCACCCCTTGGCATTTTGACAATTTTCCATCTATGACCCAGGTCATCTCAAGTCAGGTCACAAGGTCACATTATGTAACATTACCTCCAAAAATGTTTGTGGTCGTGTTCAGGTCACACATATTTGAAACTTTCAGGATTTAATTATATCAGTACCCCCTACAATTCGTATATTTCGGATTTCTTATCTCGGTGACTTGGGACCAGGTCATTTTCCTGACCTCTCTCATCATAATTCAATGGGGGGGGGGGGGGGGATATCGCAATGCCTCGTATTCCAAGGATACGCATCAGATTAGTCAAATTATTTCAGGATCATGTTACCATAGGCCAGTCTTAATGAGCCAGGTGCAATTTTTGTTCGGTAACCCCCTTCCAGATCATCCGAAGTCGTCCGATGTCACCAACACTTATTTTGCCAATAACTATTGATAGAATAGAAATAGAGACGTGCGATTGCCACTAATGTGGTTTGTCTCGTCAAGGCGACTCATGTTAGGTCGCCTCATATACAATAGGCTAGTCCGGGTTTTAGTCATTTTTCGCTGACATATGCCAGGTGTGATTTATCAAATTCATTTTTGTTTGGCCCTGATCACCACGGTCTTATCATAATTGCAAATTTCGAAAGTCCTAATACCGCGACGGCAGATCAAATATTGTGAATTTTGCCCAAATTTCCACTGTCGGGCCAAATTTCCACAGTCAAATGACGTAATAATGGCGCACAAATGCATACTGGTATGACAGGGTGCTTGTGCTGTTTGAATTCAATTAGCACCAGGGGCGTAACCACGAGCTCAAAGTTACTGGGTACACTGGCTGACCACAAACACTTAGTCCTGTCCTAAAAAATATCCCCCCCCCTAACAAAAACTACACGAATTTAAACCACTTCAATTTCTAGTGCTGCATTTTTTTTCATTTTCTATTTAACTTTGATAAATTTTAACTCTGTTTTATACAGCTGCATCATTGGGAACTGATGGGCTGTCGCGTCTCCCTAATGCCGATGGCACAGCCCACATCAAGGCCTTATGTTGTAGTTGCGCCCATACCGCGGCGCCCCGGCTCCAGCGGCAGCCGGGGCGCATACAGGGGCGCCACGTCAAAAAGGGTACTGACAAATTGGCGTGGGGGCGAAATCACACGGTACTTTCTTGCACGGGCGCTTATTGTCCGGTTTAGAGGGCACCGGCTCCGCTCGAATTGTGGATGCATTTGCCTCTAGGGACGCCTAATGTCTGACTTTCAGAGCGCCTTTCCTGTCCCTAGGGTGTGATTTACCTCTAGGAATGCTCATGGCCCAATGCCCAAGGGCGCCTGTACTGTTCGGGGGCGCACATTGCATATTACAAAAAAAACGTATGGGGGAGGGGGCGCCTTCAGCGCCGGCCAAAAATGGTACGGACATTCCGTACCGCACGTAGAGGCGGCTACGCCCATGGACGCCTATTGCCCGGTGAGGGCGCCATCGGCGCCAAAGGGAGGGGCAATGTAATGACAGGGGCGCTCGTGGAATGACTCAAAGGCCCGGAGAGGCGCCTTCGGCGCAAGGGGTGGGGGGGGGGGGGGGGGAAGGGAGGGCTTAGCCCCCATGCCCCCTGCATACGCCACTGTTTGCTAAATTATGTGGTAGGCTATCAATAACTTATTGATCTGTTTGCGTAGCGGGAACGTAAAAAAACTACTGTCGCCTCAAATATCCACCATAACTGTTTATTTTGAAATATATTTTTGACATGCTGCACCTCTAATATACAGATCAGCAGAAATTGCATGTCATTCTATAAAAAAAATCCCGTGTATTGAGTACTCTGGCACAATAAAAAAGTAGCAAAATAGTCGAGCTGCCAGCCTTTGTCGGCCCACATCTATGAACATGGCTATGTCTGAACATCTGGCTGGCAAACATTAGTTAGGGCACCATTTACCCAAATGTGTTCATTTTTCAATCCAGCACATTCTATATCAATGCAAAGTGAACGCACCTACGTTTGGTTCATAGGTGTCGATTTATATATTTTTGGGTGGCCTTCGCACCCCCCCCCCAATGTTGAGTTCGCCCCCCCATTGTACCCTCGCCCCCCCCAATTGTGTCCCCTCACCCCCTAATGTTTTTGGCCTCTGGCGGATCCAAAAGGGGGCAAAGCGGTCAAGCCTCCCAAATCGCCTGAAATCGGCAAAAAAATTACACGTTTCCTATTTCAAAAGAAAATCTACGCAGCTTTCACTAAGAAAAATTTGTTAACACCCGCTTGGCCGGGATCTCAGCCGAACGCCATTGACCGGGGGGGGGGGAGGGGGGGATAGTCCCCCTCGTTATCTCCGGAACCAATGATCGCAGCGAGACGCCCAAGGCGACATTCGAAAACTCTCAATGAGACACATCTAAAGCACACTCGACATTGTCAAATTGAGGTCACATCAGGTCGGGTCAAATGTCAAAATCGAGGCATTTGAGTTTATGGGCCATACTTTCCATCCAAAGCCTTCGATTGCGACCATGATCACCCTAAGTGTTCCCAAAGATATAATGTATGAGGTAAAGTGAGATTGTTGGCAAAGGTCAGGTCACAAAAGGTCACTATGCGTAGAAGATTTTCGAAAGTCGTGCCAAACATGTTTTATGGGCTATGTTACACGTACAATTCGAAAGTGACAAGTCATTTTACCATCTGATCTCGTTTAAGTGAATTTAGTCTCAAGCTCAGGTCAAGGCTCACATGTGGTCAAAATTTGAAATTTATAAATCTAAATAAAAAAGACATGTTTCTAGACCAGTTTTGTCTCCGAAATGCAGTGCTGGCATTTATTTGTCTGTATCTGGTCACTAAAAGACAACAAACGCAATTTCAAAATATGACGTCATGAGCTACGCATACTATTCATGTCAGTCAAAAATAAAGATATTGCTTTGAGATTTGTGTTAGATATTATCCATATGTGTTTCTCCAACATATATTCCGTTTATTTAATGTTGGAAAATTTTGATTTTGAGGGATTTGTTTTCAAAACAAACTTTTTATTTATTTTTTAGGTCAAAAACCAAAATTTATACAAATCCGAGACGGCCATTTTGTAGCCCTTGTCATTTGCTATCTTTCAATGTTTTTGATTGCATTTGTATCCAAAAATGACCTTTGTATGGCCTGTTAAAGTTTAGCTGATTTATTCGTGAAACTCGTGTGTGTAGTGACGTCACTAAATTTGCTATATCTCAAATGTTGCTCGACAAAATTGCTTCATTTTTGCACAGAACACGTACAATTGATGTAAGAGAAGGTACCCAAAGTTTCACGTTAATAAAGATGTTGGTTTGTGAGCTATTGCGAAAATTCGTGAGGGGGGTGGGGCAATATTTGCCCCCCTCCTCCCCCGGTCAAGCGCGGGTTAAATCACCCATTCATGTTTAAAAAGGCGAAATCCGGTGTATTTAATATATGTGTGAGAGTTTTAGGGATTTGTTCTCCAAACCAACTTGTTTGCCTTTCTGGATCGCCCTTGTCTCTGGCCTCAGATTATCTGAAACATTTCCAAAACTCAAAAACTCATGGGATTTCGTCTGTTTTTGCATTATGAATTGATTAACCCGCGAACCGCAGGGGCTTTGCTCTGAACACGAACTGCAAGGGGGGTTGATTTCCGCCCCCCGTGAGATCTCGAAAACGAAACTACGTAGCAACAAGTGGAAAACGTCATTTGATAGCTTGATACAAGTTCTATCGAAAGTATTTAGTATTGTTTTAGGTCAGGCCAAAATTGAGGTCACCAGAGGTCATCAAATGTCAAATTTTCGAGTTTTTTCCCTGTTTTAGGACATCGCTCCAGAAATTCCATATATCTCGGAAACTATGCTAGTTAGAAACAAACGGAAAAAAGCAAACGCCAGCCAGTGAAATTTGCAATCGATAAAATGTCCTCAAATTTGATCTCAGCAGGTCTGATCTCAGGCCTTTCTTTGAGACTTTGGCACAACTGCAAACATTTTTGGAGGTGGGGTCACTTGACCTGGTCTGGTGACCTGACCTGAGATGACCCGAGGTTAATTTGTTTTCTTCAAAGTGTGCACAATTGATGTCCTAACAGGTGTGCCAAAACCCGGCGGCGCTGCCGTTTTTTCACTATCTGCGAAAAACATGAGGGGTGGGGGCGGCGGAGCGGAAATCAATCCCCCTGCAATGCGCGGGTTAAACAACACCCTCCTTTGTACAAGTTACCTATAATTTATTTTAAATGTATTAATTTTCAGCTTATTTCGGTGGTTTCGGTAAATCCATGGCGCTTATAGGTTCCCCTTGGATCCGTCCCTGTTCTGCCTCCCCAATCGTATTGAAAAAAATCGACACCGCTGGTTTGGCTGAACTAAATTTAGAGGTTTCCTTGATATATTTTTGTATATTTGAAGACAAACTTCTGTTTTTACTTTTGTATCCTATATCTATTGGCTTCTCGGCACATTTGAAAATAGATTAATGCAAGTTGGAGTCTTCAATATTTACGAGTTGCGCCAGAGGTGGCGCCAGGCGGTGGGGCCGGTGGCGGCAGCGGGCCGGGGCAACAGTGATTTGCAGCGGGCAGCGTGTTTTCCGTGTCAGTTGTTGGCATTAAAGACTTCATATTTGTATATATGAATACATTTTGGGTGGGTATTAGATGATGTTTCGTGCGCTTTCCAGCCATGTGATTTTTATCGCGTAGCTCATGCATTTCAGCACAATATCCAACAAACAACAAAATCATAAGATTGTGTATTTTTGTTGTTGTACTGGTACACATGTCTAACACAAATACGAAATTATATATTCACCATTTTTATTTTTATTAGGCATTTGGTGTGCGTATTTATGTATCTTGTATAAGATAACCAGGGGCGGGTCTCCCATGTAGGCAAGGTAGGCAATGCCTATCCAGTTCGGTACCCTTCTTCGGACACCGATATTTATCTTCTCTTCTTCTCATTTTTTTTTATTGATTAATATGGTTTTCTCGAATGGGAATGGCCTATCTTGGAGCAAATTTGCCAAATTTTCCAGAAAAATTCCCTTCGAAACGATAAATTAAACGCAAATGTAAGAAAAACCTTGCCTAAGCTTGCCTACCTCGTCCTACTAGATTCTGGACCCATCTGTGTACAAATCTATTGGGTCCTGCAGTAGAAAATCCCTTGTAAGGTAGGCAAATCCACTAGAAAATCGAGAAGAGCACACCTTTTTTAAGCGCAACTTCATAAAATAAATATGACTGCAATACCAATTATTATGTTAGGCTCGTAGCAGCTTGCCACATAGGGGTTCATTTATTATTAAAAACAATCACTTATTATTCCAATGACGATGACAGCGCCATCTAGGTATGATTTTAAGAGCTGCCGCTTCTACCAACCTATAATCGTTGGGGAGCTTAACGTCTCACGGTTTTGTGACGCCTACGAGCTTTAATCCTGCTTTCAGTTGGGTTCCATGACGTTCTTCGTGTTGCTCATTGTGCGAGCTAGCGGCAAAAGGGAAGCAAGGTCTTGCATCAACTAGCGAATATTTGTTTTTTGCATTTGCGTCCTACCCTAGCCTGGCCCTGAACTGGACGGCGCTCGCTCGCTCTTTGCCAATTCACGTGTGTTACTGGTGTAATGCGCGGAAGGTGCGTTTGCGCGGAAGTCGCGTTAAACAGCAGTTCCTGTTCAAACCATTGTTCACGCTGTCTTCGGAGACGGATGTGTTTGTGATAACACTTGACTTATGTAAGAGAAGTGTCGTATCGTTCGGCATTTTGGAATGCAAATGACTTAGTTTCGAGAAGCGCCGGTGGTTTCCATTCTTGGCGTGACCGACTCTGAAATGGAGGTTATACTATTTGTAGGTACTCTGGCATGATAGTGGACTGTGGTTTGTTGTGCCTCCCGGCACAATATCCATCCAGCTGGCAAATACGCATAAAACATTTGCACTTAGTGCCAATAACACTTCTGCAGAGTGCTGATGGTGAGTATCCTCATGGCAACATAATGGGCAATTCTTCATGGGTATTTGTTTTATCGTGCAACAAATTGGCCGAATAAGTTGCGCGCTAGTTTTGCTTAGAAGTCTTGCCAGTAAACATGGAAATTAGTGCACACATTTATAACATTTAGGAAAGATCGCATTGGTCCAAAACGTCCTCCAAAATGTCCTCAAAACGGAATGGACCATTCTTGGAGGAAAATTTGCTTCGAAACCATAAAATAAACGCAAATGTAATGCAGGGTGCTGATGGTGAGTATCCTCAGGGAAACAGAATGGGCAATTCGTCATTGGTATTTGTTTTATCGTGCAAACAAATTGGCCGAATAAGTGGCGCGCTGGTTTTGATTAGAAGTCTTACCAGTAAACATGGAAATTAGTGCACACATTTATAATTTTTAGAAAAGATCGCATTGGTCCAAAACGTCCTCCAAAACGTCCTCAAAACGGAATGGGCCTTTCTTGGAGGAAATTTGCCAAATTTTCCAGGATATTTCACTTCGAAACGATAAAATAAACGCAAATGTAAGAACAAGCTTGCCCAAGCTTGCCTACCTCGTCCTACTAGATTCTGGACCCGCCTGTGTACACATCCATTGGGTCCTGCAGTATAAAATCCCTTGTAAGTTAGGCAAATCCACTAGAAAGTCGAGAAGAGCACACCTTTTTTAAGCGCAACAACTTCATAAAAAAATATGACTGCAATACCAGTACATATTTTAGGATCGTAGTAGCTTGCCACATAGGGTTTTATTTTATTTTTTGCCAAAAAATAACTATTATTCCAATGACGATGACAGCGTCATCTATGTATGATTTTAAGAACTGCCGCTTCTAGCCACCTATAATCGTTGGGGAGGTTAACGTCTCGCGGTTTTGTGACGCCTACGAGCTTTAATACTGCTTTCAGTTGTGTTCCGTGACGTTATTCGTGTTGCTCATAGCGAGACCTAGCGCTAAAAGCGAAACAAGGTCTTACATCAACTAGCTAATATGTTTTGCATTTGCGTCCCGCCTAGCCTGGCCCTGAACTGGACGGTGCTCGCCTGCTCTTTGCTAATCCACGTGTGTTACTTGTGTAGGTACGGCAATAAAATTGGACTGTTGGGTACGTTTTTATGTCAATGCTGCCTTACCTACCTAGTCTCAAGGGCCCAGCGCCGCCCCTGAAGATAACTCGTCATGATGTGCGCGCTGCTGGATAGATCCTAAATATAAGTATTCAATTGTTTTTACAATATCGCTCATATTTTGCACGTTGCGCGGATAGAAAGCATAGCCCCAAAACGTCCTCCGGGCCGGATTTGAACCAGCGAGCTATGGATGCCTGCAAACCCTCTAAAGTCCACCGCTCTACCAACTGAGCTACCAGAGGTGTGTGGCGGTGAGCAGGGACCGGCCGTGGCCAGCGTTTTATCGGGGTGGGCATGGCCCAGGTGATGAAAGCAACCACACCTGCTGTTGGGTTCTCTGGGCTCAGGGCGAGTTTGGGTGCTTTGCAAACCCACTTTATACTCATTAGTTGATAATAAATCAATTTTGTATTTCACAAATAACTTAAAGACTAATTCACTACATCACTTACTCTGCTGACTGCTCCTTATCTTAAGCGAAGCAATACAACATTAAATACATACATAGACATGATAACATAGACATGTTAACTATATCAACATGATTTACACTGTATCACATAGCATCAAAATAATGACCAATTTAAACCAATAATTAAAGCCAATTGATGATGTTTCAGCATACTTACGCACGTACCCAGATAATATATAAGCTTGAACCCCTGTCACTGACAACCGATCTAGCTTGAACTAAAACATTACATGACCCCTGCGAACACATACAAGGTAAATACCAATTTGTCTTCAATGTTTTTACGAACCATACATTTTATTTTATTATTATCATTATTGCTATTATATATTTTAATATACCTTACATTGCAGGTGGATGCAGTAGATATTTATGATAATGCAATATTCATGTGCCTGCATCCAGTGTAAATACAAATGCAAGTATTTACCTATAATATTCCAATGACTTTTTGCAAGTCAAATACCTACATTTGAATCAAAGTCGTGAAGTCCGTTGAACATGAGTCAAAAGTGAGTCGACTCAAGAAACTTTCGCATGAGTCAGAGTTGAGTTAGGGGTAAAAGCAAATGAGTCAAAGTTGAGTCGACTCAAACAAAATTATCCCCCGCTTGAGTCAGAGTTGAGTCAGGGGCAACAGCAAATGAGTCAAAGTTGAGTCGACTCAAAACAACAAATTCCTCCCTCTTGAGTCAGAGTTGAGTCAGAGTCCCTTCGAAAATGAGTCAGAGTCGAGTCAGTCTAAAAAATCTGGTCGAGCACAACCCTGCTGGAAGAACTCCATTGTCCATCCTATCCACAAATCCGGTCCTCGTTCCAATCCTGCCAACTTTAGACCCATCTCCTTAGTCCCTGTCATGACCAAAATTGTCGAACGAATCGTACAGCATCAACTCTATGTCTACCTCTCCCAAAATCATTTACTTTCTCCTGCTCAGCATGGGTTTAGGCCAGGTCATTCTACCGAAACCGCCCTGATCAGTATGTCCGACTAGATCCCCCCCCCTCGACAGACGAGGGGGGGGGGGGATCTTACTCTCCTCTGTATGATCGATTTAAGTAAATGTTTTGACGTCATCGGTCACACTAAACTTCTGACTAAATTACAACTGCATTGAGTCGAAGCTGAATACCATAGCCCATAGGGCCTACTTTGACCTATAGTGGGCCACTCACGCTTCCAGACTCCATTCCAGAGGGCCCACTCTGCACACCAGAGGGCACACTCTGGCCTTCAAAGGATACACTCCGGCCTGGGCCCACTCGCCTCCACAGCGCTCACTCTTTCTTCCATAGAGCATTTCTTATGGCAAGAAGAGGGCGAATTCTGATTTCGAGGCCCATTTAGGCATGCCAAAGGCACATTTGGAACTAAAAGGGTTCATTCTGGGCTACATTTGTATTAAAGACTTACGCGTCTTACGGTTATCGCATACTTATGCGCGGAAGTCGCGTTTAACAGCAGTTCCTGTTCAAACCATTCTTCACGCTGTCTTCGGAGACAGATATGTTTGTCATAACACTTGACTTATGTAAGAGAAGTGTCGTATCGTTCGGCATTCTGGAATGCAAATGACTTAGTTTCGAGAAGCGCTGGTGGTGTCCATTTTTGACGTGACCGACTCTTGAATGGAGGTTATACTATTTGTAGGTACTCTGGCATGATAGCGGACTGTGGTTTGTGGTTCCTCCTGCCACCATCTCCATCCAGCTGGCGAATACGAATAGTACATGTACCCTTAGTGCCAATAACACTTCTGCAGGGTGCTGATGGTGAGTATCCCAGGGAAACATAATGGGCAATTCGTCATGGGTATTTGTTTTATCGTGCAAACAAATTGGCCGAATAAGTTGCGCGCTGGTTTTGATTATAAGTCTTGCCAGTAAACATGGAAATCAGCGCACACATTTAGCACATTTAGGAAAGAGCGCATTGGTCCAAAACGTGCTCCAAAACGTCCTCAAAGCAGAATGGGCTTTTCTTGGAGGAAATTTGCCAAATTTTCCAGGAAAATTTCCTTCGAAACCATAAAATAAACGCAAATGTAAGAAAAAGCTTGCTTAATCTTGCCTACTTCGTCCTACTAGATTCTGGACCCGCCTGTGTACACATCCATTGGGTCCTGCAGTATAAAATCCCTTGTAAGCTAGGCAAATCCACTAGAAAGTCGAGAAGAGCACACCTTTTTTAAGCGCGACAACTTCATAAAATAAATATGACTGCAATAACAATACATATTTCAGGATCGTAGTAGCTTGCCACATAGGGCTTTATTTTTTTGCCAACGCTTACTATTCCAATGACGATGGTAGCGCCATCTAGGTATGATTTTAAGAGCTGCCGCTTCTAGCCACCTATAATCGTTGGGGAGGTCAACGTCTCACGGTTCTCACGGATAACAAAAATAACATGACATAATTATTTCCCAAATTTCAAAACGAATTTAAAACAAATTACAACATACGTATAATTGTTGTATACTTAGCTACTCAAATTTCAGCAAGGTGCGCCGCATGTTAAAAAGTTATGCAAGAAAAACCTCAGGGGGGTCGTTTTAGGACCCCGTAGGGCGAGGGTTAAGAGATGCTGCTTCTAGCCACCTATAATCGTTAGGGGAGGTTAACGTCTCGCGGTTTTGTGATGTCTACGAGCTTTAATACTGCTTTCAGTTGTGTTCCGCGATGTTCTTCGTGTTGCTCATTCTGCGAGCTAGCGCCAAAAGCAAAGCAAGGTCTTACATCAACTAGCTAATATGTTGTGCATTTGCGTCCCGCCCTAGCCTGGCCATGAACTGGACGGTGCTCGCTCGCTCTATGCCAATCCACGTGTGTTACTGGTGTAGGTACGGCAATACAATTGGACTGTTAGGTACGTTTTTATGTCAATGCTGCCTTGCCTACCTAGTCTCAAGGGCCCAGCGCCGCCCCTGAATATAAATCGTCATGTGTGCGCTGCTGGATAGCTCTTAAATATAAGTATTCAATTGTGTTTACAACATCGCGCATATTTCGCACGTTGTACGGATAGAAAGCATAGCCCCAAAACGTTCTCCGGGCCGGATTTGAACCAGCGACCTATGGATGCCTGCAATCCCTCTACAGTCCACCGCTCTACCAACTGAGCTACCAGAGGTGTGTGGCAAAGAGCAGGGACCGGCCGTGGCCAGTGTTGTATCGGGGTGGGCGTGGCCCAGGTGGTGAAAGCAGCCACACCTTCTGTTGGGTTCTCTGGGCTCCTCAGACCATGCAATGTCTGCACAGTACAGTGCAGGCCTCTGGTAGCTCAGTTGGTAGAGCGGTGGACTGTAGAGTGTAGAGGGATTGCAGGCATCCATAGGTCGCTGGTTCAAATCCGGCCCGGAGGACGTTTTAACAACACTTTTTTAATTGAGAATAGCCAATTGTCAAAACTGTTGCAGTACAGGTGTAAAACTCGGCGACGTTCCCCGTAGTTGGTGCAGTAGAGTTCGCAGATTGTCGATACCGATTGCCAGAATCGACTTTCAGGTCGACATTGAGCACACATTTAATAGCTGCGGGAACACCAGCAGTACTAATGGTAACGACGTCATGGGGGAGTGGGCCAACGTTAAGACCCTGTGTGTCTGTCTACAGAGGTCTTGTTCTGGACCGTGCTGGTCTTTATATACCTAGTTCAGGTTTTAGAGGGCCCATACCAGCATTCAGATACCCACTCTGGCCTGCAGAGGCCCCACTCGGACCCCATAGGGTCTACTTTCACCTATACTGGGCCCACTTACGCTTCCAGATTCCAATCCAGAGGGCCCACTCTGCACCCCCAGAGGGCACAGTCTGGCTTTCAGAGGGTACACTCCGGCCTGAGCCCACTCGCCTCCACAGGGTTCACTCTTTCTTCCATAGAGCATTCATTATAGCATGAAGAGGGCGAATTCTGATTTGGAGTCCCATTTAGGCATGCGAAAGGCACATTTGGAACTAAAAGGGTTCATTCTGGCCTACATTTGTCTTCAAGACTTACGCGTCATACAGTTATCGAATACTTATGGGTGGAAATCGCGTTTAACAGAAAAAGCTTGCCTGATCTTGCCTTCCTCGTCCTACTAGACTCTGGACCTGCCTGTGTACACTTCCATTGAGTCCTGCAGAATAACATCCCTTGTAAGTTAGGCGAACCCACTAGAAAGTCGAGAAGAGCACACCTTTTTTAAGCGCAAAGACTACATACAATAAATATGACTGCAATACCAATACAAGTTTTAGGATCGTAGTAGCTTGCCACATAGGGCTTTATTTTTTTGCCAACGCTTACTATTCCAATGACGATGGTAGCGCCATCTAGGCATGATTTTAAGAGCTGCCGCTTCTAGCCACCTATAATCGTTGGGGAGGTTAACGTCTCACGGTTTTGTGACGCCTACGAGCTTTAATAATGCTTTCAGTTGTGTTCCGTGACGTTCTACGTGTTGCTCATTGTGCGAGCTAGCGCCAAAAGCAAAGCAAGGTCTTGCATGAACTAGCTAATATTTTTTTTTGCATTTGCGTCGCGCCTTAGCCTGGCCATGAACTGAACGGCGCTCGCTCGCTCTTTGCCAATTCACGTGTGTTACTGGTGTAGGTACGGCAATCAAATTGGTCTGTTGAGTAGGTTTTAATGTCAATGCTGCCTTATCTACCTAGTCTCAAGGGCCCAGCGCCGCCCCTGAATAAAACTCGTCATGATGTGCGCGCTGCTGGAAAGCTCCTAAATATAAGTATTCAATTGCTTTTACAATATCGCTCATATTTTGCACGTTGCGCGGATAGAAAGCATAGCCTCAAAACGTCCTCCGGGCCGGATTTGAACCAGCGACCTATGGATGCCTGCAATCCCTCTACAGTCCACCGCTCTACCAACTGAGCTACCAGAGGTGTGTGGCGGTGAGCAGGGACCGGCCTTGGCCAGTGTTGTATCGGGGTGGGCGTGGCCCAGGTGGTGAAAGCAACCACACCTGCTGTTGGGTTCTCTGGGCTCCTCAGACCATGCAATGTCTGCACAGTACAGTGCACCCCTCTGGTAGCTCAGTTGGTAGAGCGGTGGAATGTAGAGGGTAGAGGTATTGCAGGCATCCATAGGTCGCTGGTTCAAATCCGGCCCGGAGGAGGTTTTAACAACACTTTTCTAATTGAGAATAGCCAATTGTCAAAACTATTGTAGTACAGGTCTAAAACTCGGCGACGTTCCCCGTAGTTGGTGCAGCAGAGTTAGCAGATTGTCGATACCGATCGCCAGAATCGACTTTCAGGTCGACATTCAGCACAAATTTAATAGCTGCGGGAACACCAGCAGTATTAATGGTAACGACACCATGGGGAAATGGGCCAACGTTCAGACCCTGTGTGTCTGTCTACAGAGGGCTTGTTCTGGACTATGCTGGTCTTTATATACCTAGTTCAGGCTTTAGAGGGCCCATACCAGCATTCAAATACCCACTCTGGCCTGCAGAGGGCCCACTCGGACCTCCATAGGGCCTACTTTCACCTATAGTGGGCCCACTCACGCTTCCAGATTCCATTCCAGAGGGCCCACTCTGCACCCCCAGAGGGCCCACTCTGGCCTTCAGAGGGTACACTCCGGCCTGGTCCCACTCGCCTCCACAGGGCCCACTCTTTCTTCCATAGAGCATTCATTATAGCATGAAGAGGGCGAATTCTGATTTGGAGGCCCATTTAGGCATGCGAAAGGGACATTTAGAACTAAAAGGGTTCATGCTGGCCTACATTTGTCTTCAAGACTTGCGCGTCATACGGTTATCGAATACTTATGCGCGGAAGTCGCGTTTAACAGAAAAAGCTTGCCTAATCTTGCCTACCTCGTCCTACTAGATGCTGGACCCGCCTGTGTACACATCCATTGGGTCCTGCAGTATAAAATCATTTGTAAGTTAGGCGAATCCACTAGAAAGTCGAGAAGAGCACACTTTTTTAAGCGCAATAACTACATACAATAAATATGACTGCAATACCAATACAAGTTTTAGGATCGTAGTAGCTTGCCACATAGGGGACTATTTATTTTTTGCCAACAAAACTACTTATTATTCCAATGACGATGACAGCGCCATCTAGGTATGATTTTAAGAACTGCCGCTTCTAGCCACCTATAATCGTTAGGGGAGGTTAACGTCTCGCGGTTTTGTGACGTCTACGAGCTTTAATACTGCTTTCAGTTGTGTTCCGTGACGTTCTTCGTGTTGCTCATTGTGCGAGCTAGCGCCAAAAGCAAAGCAAGGTCTTGCATCAACTAGCTAATATTTTTTTGCATTTGTGTCCCGCCCTAGCCTGGCCATGAACTGGACGGCGCTCCCTCGCTCTTTGCCAATTCACGTGTGTTACTGGTATAGGCACGGCAATACAATTGGACTGTTGGGTACGTTTTTATGTCAATGCTGCCTTGCCTACCTAGTCTTAAGGGCCCAGCGCCGCCCCTGAAGATAACTCGTTAAGATGTTCGCACTGCTGGGATAGCTCCTAAATATAGGTATTTAATTGGATTTACAATAACGCGCTTATTTTGCACGTTGCGCGGATAGAAAGCATAGCCCCAAAACGTCCTCCGGGCCGGATTTGAACCAGCGACCTATGGATGCCTGCAATCCCTCTACAGCCCACCGCTCTACCAACTGAGCTACCAGAGGTGTGTGGCAAAGAGCAGGGACCGGCCGTGTCCCGTGTTGTATCGGGGTGGGCGTGGCCCAGTTGGTGAAAGCAGCCACACCTGCTGTTGGGTTTTCTGGGCTCCTCATACCTTGCAATGTCTGCACAGTACAGTGCAGGCCTCTGGTAGCTCAGTTGGTAGAGCGGTGGACTGTAGAGTGTAGAGGGATTGCAGGCATCCATAGGTCGCTAGTTCAAATCCGGCCCGGAGGACGTTTTAACAACACTTATCTAATTGAGAATAGCCAATTGTCAAAACTGTTGCAGTACAGGTGTAAAACTCGGCGACGTTCCTCGTAGTTGGTGCAGCAGAGTTGGGAGATTGTCGATACCGATCGCCAGAATCGACTTTCAGGTCGACATTGAGCACAAATTTAATAGCTGCGGGAACACCAGCAGTATTAATGGTAACGACACCATGGGGGAATGGGCCAACGTTAAGACCCTGTGTGTCTGTCTACAGAGGGCTTGTTCTGGACCATGCTGGTCTTTATATACCTAGTTCAGGCTTTAGAGGGCCGTTACCAGTATTCACATACCCACTCTGGCATGCAGAGGGCCCACTCGGACCTCCATAGGGCCTACTTTGACCTATAGTGGGCCCACACACGCTTCCAGATTCCAATCCAGAGGGCCCAATCTGCACCCCAGGGGGCCCACTCTGGCCTTCAGAGGCCACACTCCGGACTGGGCCCACTCGCCTCCACAGGGCCCACTCTTTCTTCCATAGAGCATTCATTATGGCTTGAAGAGGGCGAATTCTGATTTGGAGGCCCATTTAGGCATGCGAAAGGCACATTTGGAACTAAAAGGGTTAATTCTTGCCTACATTTGTCTTCAAGACCTACGCTTCTTACGGTTGTCGAATACTTATGCGCGGAAGTCGCGTTTAACAGAAAAGTTTGCCTAATCTTGCCTACCTCGTCCTACTAGATTCTGGACCAGCCTGTGTACACATCCATTGGGTCCTGCAGTATAAAATCCCTTGTAAGTTAGGCCAATCTACTAGAAAGTCGAGAGAGCACACCTTTTTTAAGCGCAACAACTACATAAAATAAATATGACTGCAATACCAAGACAATTTTTAGGGTCGTTGTAGCTTGCCACATAGGGGACTATTTTTTTTTTGCCAACAAAATGACTTCATATTCCAATGACCATGACAGCGCCATCTAGGTATGATTTTAAGAACTGCCGCTTCTAGCCACCTATAATCGTTGGGGGAGGTTAACGTCTCGCGGTTTTGTGACGTCTACGAACTTTAATACTGCTTTCAGTTGTGTTCCGTGACGTTCTTCGTGTTGCTCATTGTGCGAGCTAGCGCCAAAAGCAAAGCAAGGTCTTGCATCAACTAGCTAATACTTTTTTTGCATTTGTGTCCCGCCCTAGCCTGGCCATGAACTGGACGGCGCTCCCTCGCTCTTTGCCAATTCACGTGTGTTACTGGTGTAGGTACGGCAATACAATAGGACTGTTGGGTACGTTTTTATGTCAATGCTGCCTTGCCTACCTTGTCTCAAGGGCCCAGCGCCGCCCCTGAATATAACTCGTCATGTGTGCGCTGTGGATAGCACCTAAATATAAGTATTCGAAATGGCGTCATTGTTGACCAGTCTCTTACATGGGAGATGTCGCTGGTTTTGCGCCGATGCACAGGGATTCTCGTCTCGCTGTACCGGTTTAGAGGCGTCATTTCACAACTGCTGCTGCGCTCCTCAACATCATTCGTGCCCATGTTTTAGCCATATTTTATATTGTCTGCCTGTTTGGTCGAGTGCTTCTGGAAGCCAGCTGGAACGTGTTAAAAAACTGTTGCATTTTGCGGCTAGCGAGTGGTCACGGCAACGCGGCGAACAGCGCGGATTGGACGCTGTGTCCTCCGGATCTCTTGGTTGGCTGAATGTTGAGGGGGCTGGGGGGGGGTATATGATCTCTGAGCGTGATTGTGTGAGAGTTTTAGGGCGCTCAACACCAGCTGCACCGAGTGTGATACGCCGACTGTTCAGTCGGAGACGGGGATACAGCCCTCCGTGAAACCCGTCTTGCTAGATCTGGCCAGCTCGCTCTTCCCAAAGGGGTGAGAATGTCCGCCACCCAAACGTACATTTCGTACAGAGCTGCGACCAACATGGAATGCGCTCCCTCCGGCTGTCCCACCAGTGCACGTCGATTGACAGTTCAGACGCTAAGCTGAGGGAGATGCAGCAGAACGCGCGCGTTTATAAATGTCACTGTGTTTTGTGAGCATGCCATGCCTTTTTTGGGCTGCCTTTTAGAGCATGTTTCTTTTACATAATGTGTGATTTAAACTTGTATGACGCAAACTTCCGAAAAACTGTGTTCGCACGGATGAAGTTTTTGAAATATAGATACATACATAAACCGTAAGACGCGTAAGTCTTGAAGACAAATGTAGGCCAGAATGAACTCTTTTAGTTCCAAATATGCCTTTCGCATGCCTAAATGGGCCTCCAAAATCAGAATTCGCCCTCTTCAAGCCATAATGAATGCTCTATGTAAGGAAAGAGTGAGCCCTGTGGAGGCGAGTTGGGGCCCCAGGCCGGATTGTACCCTCTGAAGGCCAGAGGGGGGGGTGGCCCTCTGGGGGTGCAGAGTGGGCCCTCTGGGGTGCAGAGTGGGCCCTCTGGTGGTGCAGAGTGGGCCCTCTGGATTGGAATCTGGAAGCGTAAGTGGGCCCACTATAGGTGAAAGTAGACCCTATGGGGTCCGGAGTGGGGCCCTCTGCAAGGCCAGAGGTGGGTATCTGAATGCTGGTATGGGCCAATCATAAAGCCTGAACTAGTATAGAAAGACAGCATGGTCCAGAACAAGCCCTCTGTACACAAACACACAGGGGTCTTAACGTTGGACCACATCCCCCATGGCGTCATTACCATTAATACTGCTGGTGTTCCCGCCAGCTATTAAATGTGTGCTCAATGTTCGGACCTGAAAGTCGATTCTGCGATCGGTTTGAACAATCTGCAACCTCTACTGCACCAAATAGCGGGGAACCGTCGCCGATATTTACACCTGTACTAGACCAAAAGTTTTACAATTGGCGATTTCGCATGTGGAAAAGTGCAGTTAAAAACCAACGTGCTCCGGGCAGGGATTTGAACCAGCGGACCCTATGGATGCCTGCATTCCCCTGTACACTCTACTGTCAACCGCTCTACCAACTGAGCTACCCGAGGCCTGCACTGTACTGTTGCAGACATTGCATGGTCTGAGGAAGCCCAGATGAACCCAACGGCAGGTGTGGGCTGCTTTCAACCACCTGGGCCACGCCCACCCTGATACTATACTGGCCACTTCGGTCCCCTGCTCTTTGCACACACCTCTGGTAGCCAGTTTGGTAGAGCGGTGGACTGTAGAGGATTGCAAGGCATCCATAGGTCGCTGGTTCAAATCCGGCCGTAGGCGTTTTGGGGCTATGATTTCTATCCCCGCGCAACGTGCAAAATATGCACGATATTGTAAATGTAATTGAATACTTATATTTAGGAGCTTTCCAGGAAAGCGCGCACATGTTGACGAGTATCGGCAGGGGAGGCGCTCGGCCCTTGAGGACTATGTAGTCAGGGCAGAATTGTCATAAAAGTACCCAACCAGGTCCAATTGCATTGGCCACTAGTAACACACGTGGATTGGCAAAGCGCGAGCGAGCTACCCGTCCAGTTCAGGGGCCAGGCTAGTGCGGGGCGCATATTCAAAACAATATTAAGCTAGTTCATGCAAGACCCTTGCTTTCTTTTTGGCGCTAGCCCGCACAAATGAGCAAGACGAGAGAGCGTCACGGAACACAACTGAAAATCATTATTAAGCTCGTAGGCGTCACAAACCGCGAGACGATAACATTCCCAACGATTATAGGGTGGCTAGAAGGGGTAGCTCTAAAATCATACCTAGATGCGCTGCCATCGTGATTGGAATACTATGTGGATTTAAAGCCCTATGTGCAAGCTACTACGTCCTAAAATATTTATTTGTATTACAGTCATATTTATTTTTATGAAGTTGTTGCGCTTAAAAAAAGGTGTGCTCTTCTGGACCTTTCTAATGGATTTCGCCTAACTTACAGGGGATTTTATACTGCAGGACAATGGATGTGTACACAGGCGGGTCCAGATTAGTAGGACGAGGTAGACAGATTAGGCCAAGCTTTTTCGTTGATTTGCGTTTATTTTATGTTTCCGAAGGAAATTTTCCTGAAACTTGGCAAGTTTCTCCAAGAAAAGCCCATTCTGTTTTGAAGACGTTTTGTAGCAACGTTATGGGGACCTTTGCAATCTTCCTAAATGAGTTATAAATGTGTGCCACCTGATTTCCCATGTTTACTGGCAAGACTTATAATCAAAAACCAAGCGCGCACTTTATGGGCCAAATTTGTTTGTACGATAAAACAAATACCCATGAAGAATTGCCCATTATGTTTCCCTGAGGATACTCACCATTCAGCACCCTGCAGAAGTGCTATTGGCACTACGTGCACATGTACTAATTCGTATTGCCTGCTACTATACGATCCGAAAACTTGTATTGTATTGCAAGTCATATTTATTTTATGTAGGTTTTTGCGCTAAAAAAGGTGTGCTCTCTCGACATTCTATTGGGTTCGCCTTACTTACAAGGGATTTTGTACTGCAGGACCACAATGGATGTGTACAACAGGCGGTCCAGCATCTAGTAGGACTGAGGTAGGCAAGATTAGGCAAGCTTTTTCTGTTTAAACGCGAAATCCGCGCAATAGTATTCGATAACTGTATGACGCGTAAGTCTTGAAGCCAATGTAGGCCAGGAATGAACACTTTTTGGCTCCAAATGTTGCCTTTCGCATGCCTAAATGGGCCTCCAAACTCAGAATTCGCCCTCTTCATGCTATATAATGAATTGCTCTATGAATGAAAGGGTGAGCCCTGTGGAGGCGAGTGGGCCCCAGGCCGGAGTGTGCCCTCTGAAGGACAGAGTGGGCGCTCTGGGGAGGCAGAGTGGGCCCTCTGGTTTGGATTCTCGGAGCGTGAGTGGGCCCTACTATATGTGAAAGTAGACCCTATGGGGTTCCCGCGATGGGCCCTCTGCAGGCCAAGAGTGGGTATCTGAATGCTGGTATGGACCCTCTAAGCTGAAACTAGGTATATAAAGACCAGCATGGTCAGAACAAGACCTCTGTAGACAGACACACAGGGTCTTACATGGCCCACCTCCACCCATGGCTTCGTTACCATGAACACTGCTGGTGTTCGCGCAGCTATTAAATTTGTGCTCAATGTCGACCTAAAAGTCGATTATCTGCGATCGGTATCGAGAATCTGGCAACTCTACTGCACCAAATACGGGGAACGTCGCGAGTTTTACACACAGTACTGCAACAGTTTTGACAATTGGCATATTCTCAATTAGATAGTGTTGTTAAATAACGTCCTCCGGGCCGGATTTGAACCAGCGACCTATGGATGCACTGCAATCCCTGTACACTCTACAGTCCACCGCTCTACCAACTGAGCTACCAGAGTGCCTTGCACTGCACTGTTGCATGACATTGCATGGTCTGAGGAGCCCAGAGAACCCTAACAGCAGGTGTGGTTGCTTTACCACCCTGGGCCACGCCCACCCTAGATACAACACTGGCCACGGCCGGGTCCCTGCTCTTTCCCACACACCTCTGGTATGCTCCAGTTGGTAGAGCTGGTGGAACTGTAGAGGGATTGCAGGTCATCCATAGGTGGGCTTGTTCAAATCCGGCCCGGAGGACGTTTTGGGGCTATGTTTTTCTATCCCGCGCAACGTGCAAAATATGCGCGATATTTGTAAAAACAATTTAATACTTATATTTAGGTGCTATCTAGCAGCGCACACATGACGGTTAAAATTCCAGGGCGGCGCTGGATCCTTTGATACTAGGTAAGGCAAGGGCGGCATTGGGACATAAAACGTACCCAACCGTCCAATTGTATTGGCGTGCCTACACCAGTAGCACACCCGTGAATTTGCAAAGGGCGAGGGAGCGCCCCCAGTTTCATGGCCAGGCTAGGGCGGGACAACAAATGCAAACAAATATTAGCTAAGTTGATGCAAGACCTTGCTTTGCTTTGCGCTACCTCGCACA